>STHB01000010.1:22558877-22636868 GCA_018908115.1 Anopheles rivulorum
TGTGTGTTGGTAACGTGTGCAATTTTCAATGCTTTTCCCATTTTTAAGTACCGTGTGTTTGAGACGAAGGTGCACAATCACTGAATGGCTAAAATAAAAACATCAAGTACGTCACACCATTTTCCGTTTCCGGCAGTCCGTGTACATCCAGTGTCAAACGTCATCAAACACTACAGAAACTGAAGGAAATTTCGGTTCGGAATCGAAATTTCATTGTACGGACTTATTATTCCTGCATACACCGGGTTCAGCCCAGCAATGATTTTATGCCACGCCAAGGCACCGTTATCTTTTTCAATGCGTCGAGAGAGAGAGAGAGAAAGGGGAAAAAACGCCCCGTAATGGAGAACGAAACGCCACCCAGGGGGGTGGTGGTAGATGATGGGGAATTTTCGTTTCGTTTCCCTTCCGTTTTGTTGCCTTCTTCCGACCACAAAACGCCCAACTGCCCAAGAACGGAAACAGGTTGACTCATCTTGTCAGGGGGGACAAAAAACTAAAGCTCAAAAAGAAAAAGGTGAAAAAACAACATTAAACGCCTTTGTTGCGACTGTTCCACACCACACACCTAACTACCTTCCTGTAGTAGTGTAGTAGGCTGGAATCAGTCGGGAACGACGTTTTTATCAGTAAAACACAGCGCACACACACACACACACAAATAAACATTCCCATATCCAGCGCAATACATATGCAGTTTATCGCGAAAGAACGCGCTTCACTGGGCGCCCGTCATTCGTAAAACAGCAGCAGACTGCAAACAGTGCGCCTTTGGCGTTGTGACGTGTTCATGGGAATAACTCTAGCTGGGGAAGTATTTGTCCGTCTCTGCAAGTGTGTGTTCTTGTGCGAGACCAAAAAGTGAGAAAGCAAAACCCGGCGTATGAACTCTATACAAATTTACCGCGAACCGGTCTGTTTCAGTGTATCTCTCTTTTTCTTTCTACCCACTCGCACACAAACGTCGCGTTGCTTTGGCAAACTCGCGAGACCGTGTGCAGAGCAGTGTTGGTGAACGAGCAGAATCTCGCCTACTCGGATCGGCATCATGACGAACAGGGGGAAAAGAGATAAAAGTCTACGGCGATGAAGCACGAGAATGCGCTGTGTCTCGTCTCATTTCACGTCACCTAGTGAACACTGCAACCATGTTCACTAATGACTCACGCACTGCACGTCCTTCTGCACTCCTGCATTCTCTTCGCTCTCTATCGTTACATCCTCTTATCGTATCGTTTCTCCTATGAATTCGGGTTTCCCCTTTTCCTAGACCTTCTCCTTCCACCACCTCCTTTGCTGACAACTTTGACCATATATGGTAATTTGGCTCTGTTTTTCCAACGCTCACTGTGGTAGTGAATGTGAGAGCGCGCGCGCGCGCATTCGCGATGCAAAACTACTATTCATCAGCAAAAGGAGCTGAATTTTGATGACTCTCCTCATCATCAGCAGTGTCTTACATTTACTGACGTTCGGAGCATCGCGGCGTGTAGCGCATTAGCTGTCATACCTCACGCAATCAGAATAAGAAAAAAATACGCTGGATTGCTGGTTACCCTTTATCGAAACATTACACACATCATTTGGAGAATGCTATCAGGTGTGCCTGCGTACAAGACGATAACGCTTATCAATACACACTCGCACACACACACACACACACACACACACACACACACACGTCATAACATATTCGGCAAGTTTCTGACAACGTTTCCATGGAATGGTATTGCCTTTTAAGGTAAATTGATGCTCTCGGTACAATACTGTACCAGCTTTCCGACCGACGAGCGTACAACACATCGAAATATACAAGTACTCTCTACAATCAAACACTTCATAACGGAGCCTTCACCATCTCGTTTGTGTGTGCAATCCATCCACACATCCAAGCAAACGCGAAATATGCGCTTTCTTTCTACTGCGGGCGCGCGCGTCTGTGTGTGTGTGGGCATGTGTGCGTACGATTGGAATGGAGATGCTTTATATGGTGTGTTTTTCGCGATCATTGACACGATTTGATTTGACAGGGCAAACTCTCCATCTCCATCGTTCGCCGGGAGCGTGAAAGAGACACGATCGTTTGAAAAGGCCGGTTGATTATTCTCTTCCCGCTCTGCTAGGCTAGCATGATGTGTGCTGTTTCGCTCTAACGTACGCACAACCATGGACGGCAGCGTAGAACAGCGGGCACTGTAAAGTTGGGCGGATGACAGTTGCGATGACTGTACTCCACCCGTCACATTTATTTCATAAATATGACGCTCTGGAAAGGGCCGTTTTCTAAAATAAATTCTTCACGCTTTACTCCTACTGAACAACCGCACTCACACACACGCGCGCGCAAGCACACAGAGTTTCGCCCACTTTTTCTGTTTCTGCACCACAAATTTTTGCTAATTTCACTCGCACTCTCACACACACACACGCACACGAACCCATCCCACCATTTACTCACCATTTTAATGCGCTCTTCTGCCTTCTCCTGCCGTTATCTCTGGGCGGTTAAATAAGAAATGTGGAGGTGGTGGTGCTGGTACTGATTCGCTTTTCCGGCTTTGCGGTGGTGGTTCCACGGACGCTGGTGAATTTTCTTTCACACACGCACGCACAATACGGTACTGTTTCACACCAACCCTTCTTATCCTTGTGCCAGGAGTCGTCTGGAGTGAGTGAACACTTCAAAACAAATGCGTCTACTAAATGGGACGCACTAAACACACGAACACACACACGTACGATCGCAACTTGTCGGGTTCCTCGGTTCACAACTCCACGGGAAAGCACTCGCGGAACTGCAAGAGACAGCGGCAAATGAGAAAAGAGAAAACTCTATTAGTAAGATGATCGAAGATGCTTAATATTGTAGGTGAACACAGCAAAGATAAAGAAGCATCTTCCACACGGGGCAGCAATTTCCACTCCGAAAGGGCACACACACACACACACTACATTTCCCGGTGTGGCAGATGATATCGTTTCGCTTACTTCAGTTACGACGGATTCACACAGTCGCTACGGCCCACACAACTAACGTCAGTGGATGAAAAGTATACTCTGATCGGCACCTTCAACTGTGAGTTGAGTTTTACTCTGTTCGCTTCACCAAAACCGCACACACCGAAAGAGACAGCGCTTCATAGCAACGGTATCGATGTGTGCAACAGAATGAAACAGAGGGTGCAAATGTTCACCACCCGTCACACCGCTTCCGAGGGCTACACTTCACATGCAGTGGTGTGAGTGTGTGAGTGTATTTTGCTTGGTGGTACCGGCACGCACACACACACCACATTCAATACCACAGGAGTACTTCCCCACTAATTCAATGAACAGTTCTGTGCCAGACGCTAGCAGAATTGGAAATAGAAAAAAAAAACGCATGAAACTTTTCCCCATGCCGCATGCACATGGAGAAGTGTGTTTCCATCATTTTCCTTGGCCCTATACCAGCCAGACGAAAGCGTAACGACCGGAACCGGAAAGCTGACTCTCTTTCACCGCTCGCCCGAAGCCTTGCCTTTCTTCCTTTCCTACGTACGTCTATTTCCATTGCTCCGGTTCCGCAACCCACAATCGCGTACACGCATTGCATACGCGCACGTGTGTAGTGGTGAGCTTTCGGATAACTTTTACGATGCTTTCCAGCTGCGAAACAGAGACAGCACGTGAACGGTTTCATTCCATTTTTTTTTTGCTTCTCATCGCACGCAACTCACACACATGCATGCATGGTTCGTTCTCGCTCATTAAACCCGGCTCGGCTACGTTTTCTATCGATAGTTCAATTCTTTTTCCTGGCTTCTTCTTCCAACACACTGCTTCAAAATGGGTGTGTGCCTACAGAGGAATCGTCTTCAGTACCGGTAGCGTGCGTACACACACACACACACGCGCGCGCACACAAAGTTCGTATGAAAAAAAAAAGATAAAACGCCGCCTTCGATGCTACAATGTGGGGGATGTGTGTTTAAAAACTGCAAAAATCACTCCCAACAAAAGTGGCAAAATATACTAAACTTTACCATGCGGTGCATGATTTTCGTAACAATCGCATCGAAATCGACAAAGTTAGCTACAGCCGGTATGAAACAATGCCGGTTCTGCATCGCTTCTCAGGCAATGTGAATGTGCCGAATACCAGAAAAAAAAACCTGCCGTTCAATACAACGCCTCCCACAGGGTACACATGATTGTAAAAAATATGCGCAAACACAAACACACACAGCTAGTTCCGGTAAGCATTGAAAGTAACGCATTTCGAAATTATTGTGATAAAATATATCCATTTAAGGCAAAAATCCACGGATGAGCACACTTCATCACTCACACATGCACAGGCAGGCACGGCTGCGGGAGACCAATGTGTTCGTTTACGTTTGCTTCGACAAATTTTCTCTACACGATGGATGTGCCTTGGAAAGTGTGCCTTAATTTTGCAATTTGGCCGTATTCGGAAAGCTGGGAAAGAAATCAACCGCCGTCAGCGGTAACCAACTTACCTGAACAGCAAAAGAGTTTCCCGTACGACGAAAGTTTACAGCGATGGCGAGAAAGACACGTCTGCTCACTGTGGATGTTTTCACCAAGTACAAAACGATTCTTGAAGAAAAAGGCACAACAAATAAAATGTGGCGAAGAATCCAACCGCTCACCGCTGCTAGTATAAACACATGTGCCGGAAAATGCTCAAATGACACAACAGATGGGCTGTGGTCTCGGACTGTTCTGTTGATTAATTTTTAACTAAAACTATTTTTGAATTTCACAAATGGTACAGATACACAAAAGAAAAATATAAATGTTTTATTAGGGACGGTAGCGAATAGTTAAAAGCGTATTTCATTCACGATAGTATTCTCAAGCAGGCTGAGGGATTTTGACAGCGTTCGCTTGTAGACGCGTCTGAACCTAGCTTTAGTACGTATTATCCGGGCAAGCGTAAAACATAGCTGTGGTAGCAAAGCAATACGTTACAAGTGAGTCGCTACACCAAGAAAGTAAACACTGTTTATAAAACCCCACAAATTCTTATCCACCCAATTCATCCTTTCAGTAATCGACGTATCTTCGGGGTTCGGTACATCAGCAAAACAATACGCAGCATTGTTTTTCTACAACATTTCCCTCCCAAACTAAATTGGCGTTGGCGCTGCTACTTTGATGAGCTGGTGGAATAACAAACGGTGAAATATAGAGCAACAGCATAGTGTGTTCGTGAATCGGTAGTGTGTCGCCCCGAGGCGACAAATCAGGCGCAAACATGAACCCGCAACAGTTTTCCCTCAAGTGGAATGGTTACACATCCTACGTTGCTGGAGCGTTTGGCTCCTTTCGCTACGAGGAAGATTTCGTCGACGTGACGCTATGCTGCGAAGGGCGCAAAATTCGCGCCCATAAAATATTACTCTCCGCCTGCAGCCCATACTTCAAGGAAGTATTCAAGGAAAACCCTTGCCAGCATCCGGTCATTATTTTTAAAAATGTGCGCTACACGGACCTGCTGTCGTTGATCGAGTTTATGTACCATGGTGAGGTGAACGTGCTGCAGGAGCAGCTTCCATCGTTTCTCCATACGGCCGAGATGTTGGCGATTCGGGGGCTCACGGACAGCGCGTCAGATACGCGTCAGCCAGCTACTTCTACCACGTCCGCTATTGCACAGCAGCTTATGCAAAGCCAGGTTATGGAGAAGTCTACAACGATCGGCACAGCCGACTCGCTATTTCTCACGATGCCATCGTCGATGCCGACTCTAGTGCATCAACCGAAGCTTGTACAGGCACAGATTCCCGCTACTTCGGCTATTATCACAAAACCATTGATCAAATCACCACCGCCAGAAATGCCTCCCCTGACCAAAACAACCCCACTTACCTTGCCAACAATGCAGCAACAGCAACCGACATTGCTCAAAGTGCAGGTTCAAGCGTCATCACAGCAACAGGTCCAGCAAGTAGCCGTGCAGCAAGTACATTCGACGCAGGTATCACAACAACAGAACCAACAGCAACAGACAACGTCCCAGGTACAATCTCAACCGCAGCACCAAACTACCCAACAACCTACCACCTTGCAGGAAGTCGTCGATAATGTCGTCCAGTCACCGAAAAAGAAAAAGTTTAAGGTGCAACATATCAGCACACCGCAGCCTGTCTCATCGGTCCCAGCTGGAGCTACGGTAACAGTAACAACTACCAGGTCGGGACAAACGGTCGATAGTGATGTTTACGAGACGGATACCTATACCATCACTACAAACGATGCACGAGCGGAACAGGAACGTGAGCAGTATGCAGAAAATGGACAACAAACGGCTGATGGTGTCACTACGCTGAAGATGGAAATACCGGAGTTTATCAGCGTCGGTGAACCGATCAATGCCGAAACCTACGAACTCGTGTCGGAAAACATCGAAGAACGCGACGGCGAAGACACTGAGCTGGAAAGCTCCGAAGTGGACGTGAGCCGCATTTTCCAACCATCAGCCGATACGCCGACGAAATCAAACACTTTGCAAGTGAGCGTGGACAAAATAGAGCTCATGTCCGACGAAAAGCCGTACAAGTGTCCCGAATGTCGGCGCACATTCTGCTCGATAAATGCGATGAAGCGTCACCGGCAGGCAAAGCATTTGGAACTGTCATCCTCGTACGAATGCGCCATGTGTGACGCACGGTTCAAAACGAAATGGTCACTGTCCACGCACAAATCAAAGTACCATCGTGGTCAAAACGTCTCCGGTACTACTACGAGCAGTGGGGAAACACGAACCGACAGCTCTACTACTAGCGCGACCAAGGACACATCATCTTCGGCCGAGAAACGACACGCGACCGGAACGATGGTGACGCGCGTCAAGACGCGCCGTTTGTCGTCGGAAGATTCGTAAGCGTAGTAGTAGTAGTAGTCCAATGTGGGTGTGCGGGTGTGCCATTAGCAGATAGTTGTATAAGTTTCAAACAGTACGATTGCATTTTAATGTATAGTTGTAGTCGGTCAGCACTGTTTTGACTTTGTAACTTTTACCCAATTGATTCGAATCACGCATTACTACTCTGTGCTGTAGTGCGTCTCTAGGCTAACGGTCGGACATTAAAATCACGAACGGTGGAACCACTGTCGGAATGAATTTCAATAAATGAACTCAAAAATGAAGAAGAATGAATTTAGAACAATTTAACCGCGTTGTCTGCACCACACATCATCATGCGTCAACAAACATCATCCACCCCTTTTGCTTTGGTTTGTATGTCGTCTCCATTCTTTATTACCCGTTACATTGCGGCTACTACTATATGCGCTATAGTAGAAGTGTAGTAACTGAACATTTGATCATTGCTATCGCTACAATTATGTATCTCATGCGAGTTTATCGCTACAATTGCTTCAGTGTTCACTATTCCCCTGATTCTTAGTGTTCCTTTTTTGTGTGTCTAAGTATTTACTGTATATTAACGTTTGTCTCCCTGTTCCGAAGATTAATCCGAGAAGATTAATCGTAATCAACAAACAGCTTTCCAGAGAAAATGATCCAAAAGTGAGCTAAACCAATTGAAAATAAGCTAAAGACGGTCGATTAAAAGCATTAAATAAATTATAATTCTATTCATCTCCTAGTAGTGCGTTCTCCGTGATAATACCGATACAAACATACAGAAACGGGTTCAAGGGGGAGATATACAGTCCGTGGCTCATAAAGTGGCAGGGATTGGAAGGATTTGCATTTAATAGTGTTAACATTCAAGCATGCGTAAAAATCAAACTTGAGAGATAAATGTTTTTTTACAGATTTTTCTCCGGAGTGTCACTAAAATACCGACGGTGTACGGTAGCCACTCTAGAGTGGTAAATAATAGCTAAACGGTAAACGCTTTAACGTTTAAAAAAAAGTGATTTATGGGATGTAAATTTGTCATGCTATCATTAGCTTTCTAGACTTTCTCCTGTCTAAATTTGGGGGGGGGGGGGGGGAATGTCCGGAAGGGAATTGTTGTACCGAGCCGTCCTTTCCGGACACAATGCTGACTGTATATTTCCCCGTCATTTCGGTTTTTCGTTACGTTTGACGACATGTCGCACCTGTCTTTCCATTGTATTGGAAGCTAACTTTAACCTTCCGGTGTGATTAACGTAATCATAATAATGTACAGGATAGAGTAAAGCCAGACGGCAATTACGAGCACGAAATCACGTCGCTTTATCAAAATGGAAACTACGATGACGGGTTTAAACTATTTGCTTACATACAATCAATACCAAAACTGCATCAGAAGAACTAGATCAAGCCGCGCTTCTTTTTGTAATCTTCCAGATTGAGCGATCGTTTCGGACCAGATTCTCTTACCGGCTTCTCTACCGGCTTCGGGAGCACGTTCACGCTGCTTACTAAAATAGAAAGAAATAAACAGAACAGAACAACGTGTAAAACGCCATTATATAGACAGCCATCTGTGTACGCACTTGGCAGCGGGACTTCCAGATCGATGTCGAAATCATGCAGCGAGTACAGGTTATTGTCCGCCTGGCCACCACCACCCTGGTTGGACTTCTTTTCATCCATCTTTTTCTTGCCAGCCTGCCCTGGCGGTGGAGGAGCTTGCATCAGCAGCATAGGCGTATCGTCCCGCTTGTCGTCCTTCTTGAACGACATCCGTGGTTGCGTTTGGCGACGCGTAAACGGATCTTCGATTTTCAGACCGCGCGTCGCTCGCTTCTCCTCCATGATTGCTTTCTCTGCGTCCTCCACGTTGCGCTTCCGGTTGCGATCGTTAATATACGAGATCAAACTAATGCTGCTGCTGCGCTTCTTGTCCAGCGTGCTTGCCCGCTCTTCAATCTCCTGAATCTGCGAGTTGAGATCCCGCGCCAAATCGTCCTCACCGCGTAGCTGGGCCGCATCACGCTCCTATAAATCGAGAAATCGGTGATTAATATCAACTCCTGGCCGTCTGCCTAACGTTACGCACCTTCATCAAAATTGTTTTCTTCATAGCGTAATTGGTAGGATGAGCTCGGAACCGATTCTTCTCCTCCACCAGCCGATCAATGTCTGCGTCCTTAAACTCGTACTGTGACGCCTCCTTAATGTCGCGCTGCTTCCGCTCGATCATGTCAACCGTGGGCAACGGTGTGCCGGACGTTTGACAAATGGTGAGCCACTTCTGGTACTCCGTGTCGGAAAAGTCCTGATTCGACACGAACTCTAGCCGAAACACGCGCTCCTGGCTGCCGTGCTTTAGCTTGAAGCCTTTGTTCGTTCGGCTACGCCCAAATTGGTAAATCTTGGCCGTCTCTACCACACCGACAATCTCCGCCACACGGTACACCGGTTTGCCCTGGTTGTTGCCGATGTTGATACGCACGAAGCAATTCATCACGGTCGGCTCGAAGATGGGCAGGTTGATAAAGCGTTCCAGCTTGTGGCGCGAGATTCGCAGTTTGTTCAGCTCGGCGTTTGAACCAATGGCGACCGGTTTGCGGCTGCTCGATCCCGACCCGGACCCGGACCCCGAACCGGAACCGGAACCCGACCCGGATCCGGTCTTTTTGTCCTTCTCTTCGCCCTCGGAATCGCTAGACGAACGGCTGTCACTGCCGCTACCACTATCACCGCTACCGCCCGAGCGTGACCTCCGATCGCCACGTGCCTTTTTATCCCGTTCGTTGGCACCGCCAGCTTCGTCGTCTTCATCGTCCGAGCTGCCAGAATCGTCCGAGTATATGTCGGACGCTTTTAGCTTCATCTGCGACTTGCCCCCGGGCACGTCCGCTAGCTCCTCTTTGTCTTCCTGCTGGCTAGCGTCTTGCTTTCGCTGAGCCTCCCGTTTCGCTTCCTCCTCCTCACGCTTTGCCTTACCTTCGCGCTTCGCCTTCAGCATTGCCATCGCATTGCTGCGTTTGTCATCCGTGCGATTCATTTCGACCGTTTTCTTACGCTCCTTGGAGCGTTCCTTCGGGTCGAAGTATTCCGATGCACTCGAAACTAAAAAGAAAACCGCGTAAACGATATATTAGCGTGCCATAGTGGACATACACGGCGCAAGTTACAATCAACCGTCAATTTACCGTCATCGCTTTTCTTCTCCGGCGACGAGGAAGGACTGTCCGCACGTGCCATCACACTGCCGACGTCGGACGTATCCATTGAACCTTGGGTAGGCATATCGCCACCCATGGCTGCAGGTCCCATAGCTTTCGCTGATGCAGCGGCCACTGCCGCCGCCGCCGCTGCTGCATTTGCGGCCGCTGTTTGTGCCGCCGTCACGGCCGCTGCTGCCGCCTTCTTTCGCTCGCGCTCTGCATTCGCTGCGGCTGCTGCGGCGGCCGCTTTCTTCTGTGCCTTTTTCTTTTCCTTCTTTTTCTTCTTGCGCTCCGGCTGGGCTTGCTTGTCGCGGGCCCGTTCCGCACGTTTCGCTAGCTTCAACTTCCGCTCGATCTCCCAGCGCGTCTTCATCACGTCACGTCGCTCGATACGTTTGAAAATTTCCGTTTCTCGCTCCTTCTCGGACAGAGCGTTCAGGCGGGCCCGATCCGCGTCATCGCCCATCAAATTTTCATCGTACCCATCGTTGAATTCGGAATCGCTGCTGCTACTACTGCTGCTGCTGCTGTCGTCGCTGGAGTTACCGTCACTAGAGTCATCTTCGCTCGAAGCCGGTTTTCCGGCCGCACCTTTGCGAGTTTTCTCCGAATCGGAGGACACTTGGCCTTCTTCCGGTTCGGAACCATCGCCCTCATCGATCGGTTGTTTGCGCTTTACTCCTCCCCCACCACCACCACCACCACCCGCAGCTGTGTTGTTAACTACGGTGGCTTGTGATGCGTTGTTGTTGCCACGCTTGCTACGATCTTCACCGTCACGTTCACTTTCCGATTCGGAGGAGGACGTTGGTTTGCCACCTTTTCGCTTGCGCTTTGCCATCGCTTCCGAGCCAGACGCTTGTTCCTCCTCGTCCTCCTCATCGTCGTCATCGTCATCATCATCATCATCCGAGTCTGATCCGGAACCGGAATCTGAACCCGACCCGGAACGGTTGTGATTGGCATGATTTGGCGATGTAGACGCTAGACGGGTTGTTTTCTTCTTCTTGGCCAACGAGAGCAGCTCCTGAAAGAGACAAAACATAGCAGGATATGAGATTCCACACGGTTTCTTTGCCATGGTGCTCGCTAACACTTACCGAATCGAGATCCGAACCCGATTCCGAATCACTGCTGCTTTCCGAGTCGATCATTGCCTGTGGTTTGCGTTTCACCATTTTAGTATACGTTCTGTTTTCCCTGTGTATGTATTCGTACTCAGGTATGCGTGTGCGTGTGTGCGTGCGTGTTGGTACACACGTATTTTCGTTACACCGCAGACGTCGTTGCGTTTGCCGTAGTACTACGATGAATACGCTTGGTTGAAAGCGCTTTCCGGATAGCAAAAGCCTTTAAATCCTGATTCGCAATTAGTTGTGACCTTTCGTGAACCACTACGAGGCGGATGCACACACGCGCGCCTTTACGGAAACACGCTAATGCCCGCAAGCCCTGCGCGTCCGGGGCGCGTTCAGCTGAGGTTCCGATCGGTTGGGAATGGTTTCCGCTGGCTCATTTGGCACCGTAGTTGCAGATTCTTCGATGGCACTGTACGGCCAGGTCCGGTTGCAACGATAATGGTTACGCGATGGTTCGAAGTCCCAGCCCGGCCACTTTTTTCCACGATCGAAGCACAGGATGACAACAACCGCTGTTGCGTTTTTCAAGGCGAGCGCAGGTTGCTGCCCATCTCTTTCACACCATGACAGCAGCTTGGAGCGTCAAATTGTAATCAAGGTGCATAGAGAAAACGCGGGTGTCGAGATACCTTGAGCTTTGCTTGAAAATGCCAATTATTAGTACTCGCTTGAGATCATTCGTTTATACATGTAAACAATTGTAAATTACTTGCAAGTAATTTATAAACTTATAAATTAAGGTCAAAAAATGATTTACAGTTCGCAAAAAGATCTAATATTCATTCACGTTATTATCAAAAACTTTGGAAAAATAAATATAAATAAATAAAAAACTTTATTTTGAGCCACACTGTATTTAGAACAACCAATATCCCACTGTGCTGCATTCAACTGTCATTGGCATTTGGAACGAAACGAAGTGAGGAAAAAAACACATACACAAGTGACAAAAGAAAAGCAGAGACAACAAAAGTAAAGTAAAGAAATACGAAAAATCCTAATACACGAATTCCTGCTATTATCTCGGCTTCGTTGTCCGCGTTGTCGCTTCAAAATCTGTCTCTGGGATTCGATGGATATCTGTAAAGTGTAAATCAACAAGCAACATCCCACAGCCACCTGCAGCACCAGCACCAGTGTCATATTGTTGTGAAAAATATACACAAAAAACGCCAGATATTACAGTGAGGAACCGTGCCCATAGAAGGATTTGGCACGGTGCGTGTGAAATCTGTTTCGCAAGGAGATGTTTTGTCCCTGGAAAAACAGAAACCCAAACATCCTAGAGCATGAACATCCAACAGTGTAGGAACCATCAACTAACAACAGCTGCTTACTTGTTCGTTGTCGGAGCGCAGTTGGCTATCTGTTCTGCTGCATGCGACATAGTTGTCTGGTGATTAGCACGTTCACAGACGGAGTAACGAAATTTTGCATCCTTGCCGTGTTATTGCGCTGAAAGTCCAGTCGCTCTCGTAGCCTGCTACAGTGTTTGCTGAATTTTCGTGATTTTGCTGTTCGCTGCACTACCAGTACCGTCCAGATAGAATACTAAGCGGGAATCGTTCTTGTCGGAACTGGTAAGTTTCCTTCGGTAAATTTGCATGAGTGGATTTTCTTTCAATAATTTTCCCAACCCCCTTTGTACATAACATCCAGCTCCGATGAAGTAGATCACTTTTATTACTCACGCGTTTTATTATCGTCTCTAGATCTTGCCTATTTATATTCTTGCCTACGTCGTGTAAGTGTGTTATAGCCGGTGTATAGAGCAAAACCCCTCTTCGACCAAATTCCTGCCTGTTTACCAGCTCACCCTCCTCCGACTGCACATAGTTGACCACATAACTCCAATCTGCGTTGGAAGCGTAGCGGAAAGAGCATCCGAGCGATTGCACCCAAATCGGAATTGTCAAGGAACACCCACGCCAAAAATTGTTCCCACGTGTTTGGACGTGTAGGCGCGTTCAGCCCGTTGCGCCCTCCCCCAAATTGTGTGTCCGGAGGTTGAATGTGTGATGTTCTCAAACGGGCTTCCGTGCAATTTAGCATTCCCTAGCTGTCTCGGTGTGCCAAAGGATAGTGGAAGCGACGAGCTGCTGCCGACGAGCATGGGAAGCCGCGAACCTGTCATTCTCAACGTGTACGATATGGTGAGTGTGTAAGCTGATGATAAAAGAGAATACATTTCGTAAAATCCCTATTTTATCTTATTTTTAATTCCCTTTTATTAACTTCGTTGCAGTACTGGATCAACGAGTATACCACCTCAATCGGCCTAGGTGTGTTCCATTCGGGTGTGGAGGTGTTCGGTACGGAATTTGCCTACGGTGGCCATCCGTTCCCGTTCACCGGGGTGTTCGAAATATCGCCCCGAGATCACGACGAGCTGGGAGACCAGTTCCGGTTTCGGTAGGTGTGAATAAAGCGGTCGTCAAGTTCTTTCTTCCTCACTACTCTTACTTTTGCTCTTCTTTCCCTGCCAGACAAAGCATTCAGATCGGATGTACAGATTTTACCGAGGAAGAGGTACGGCGCATTGTGGAAGAGCTGGGTAACCAGTTCCGTGGAGATCGGTACCATCTAATGAACAACAACTGTAATCACTTTTCCGGTGCATTGACACAGGTGAGTGGAGGAATACTGGACAATACTGAAACTAGTGGCTAATCGGCTTTTTTTTTTCTCCCGATCCGACAGATCCTTTGTGGTCAGGAAATTCCCAGCTGGGTGAATCGGTTAGCACACTTTAGCTCGTGCGTACCCTTCCTTCAACGCTGTTTACCAAAGTATGTATAATTGGCACAAATATTCAATGTTCCAACATCAATGTCTCAACTGAACGTTCCACGTTTCACTTTCTTCACAGAGAATGGCTAACGCCAAATGCCTTACAACAATCGATAACCGCCATACAGGATCGCGACTCCGACTCGAGTCCATTTTGAGAGTAGCACCGTTCGGCGCGTAATGACGATACCTCCTCCACTACTTTAATGTCTACTTTAAACACTACCACACTGAACGGGACTACTATTACTACTACTACTACTACTACTACTACTACTATTGCCACCATTTCCACCATCGTCCCCACATAAAACACCTCTGTCCGGAATTAGTGTTACTTTTTTAACGCTTTGCGCTACTTACAAATTCTTTTAGCTTCGTTAGTACCAATACCACCATTGGTTGTTAGATCGTGGTGAAACATTCAACGTACGATCATTAGTAAAAATTTCCTTGCAAAATCAAAATTGAACGCGAACAAAAAATGATAAAACAATCTTCCACGGATGAACGATCGCAGGCGACCGATTTGTGTGATTAGTGTGATTGGTAGTGCTAACAGCCCAGTGAACCGTGAAATCGAAATGTTTTTGTTTTGTTTAATTTTTGTATGTATACAATACACTTTTGCTTTCTGTAACGTCTCAGAAAAACGGCCTATGTTTGTGTGTAAATTGCTGATTGGCTAGCGTGGTCGTGTGTATTTGGTAGAATATATTAACCCGCAAATTTTATATCGTCGATAGCAGTTGCGGTACATAAAAAGAGCGAATGGAAGTGGACATTGACTTTAGCGTAGTTGTTTCCATTTAGTTGCAACAGATTTCATTAATAGAAAACGAGGAGTGAGAACCATCCCCGCCTTTTTCCCGGCTTTTTTCCCTTTTTCCCTCTTCGAAAATCCGTTTAATTGCTCGTTTCGAGTAGAAAACTGTTTTAAATCAATTTAATATTAAGTTTGTGCAATTTTACTCTTTGACTGGGCAATCCTTACGAAACCTTTTTTGGAAGTTTCTATTCTGTTCTTTTGTTTCGTGGCAAAACAACTAAAAAATATGCGAACAACCGTCTTCAAAACAAAACATTAAACGAAACCATAGACTGTCGAACGTGTTTCCGCAGGAACTAACTCCACTCACACACACACACACACACACACTCATACAGCGATAGGATAATTAAAACAAAACAAAGAAGATATTATTTTGATTCTCAACATTTTTTTAGTTTTAATCGTATAAAAAAAGAACCTAGCGTTAGAGGCGAAAGATACATTGTGAAATGGTGACGATGGGAGGGGTGCGTTGTGTGGTTTAGCAAATCGTGTAATAAAAACTGTGTACATTAGTTTAATCCCGAGTTGTCGGATAAGTAAAGCTTTACCGGGAAAGGAAAACATGAATAATCCCCAAGTTCGTTAATATAAAGGAGAAACTGTAAACGTAAAACAGCGTTAGAACAATGCGGTGACGCGTGTTCTGAGATACTAAACTACTAAACGAATAGTGTTGGCGCAGACGGAAGTAAATTGAAGCCGTATTAGTGGAGTGAACAATAGGAAACCAGAATACATACATACGAAAGTAACTACAGCATGAAACAAAACAACAAAAACTAGCAAGAGGGTTAACTAAAGCGTGCCGGGTAATGGAATGCCGTGCCGGGCGAGATATATTATTTAACTTAACAGTAAAAACTTACAACCTTTATAGAGTGAGGCCGAGAGAAAGAGAGGGAGAAAGAGAGAGAGAGAGAGAGAGAGAGAGAGAGAGAGAGAGAGAGAGAGAGAGAGAGAGAGAGAAAGAGAGAAAGTAGTGTAGGAAGAACGGTCGGGTACAAGATCAGGGCAGATTGAAGTTTACATGTGTTACATAGCATCAGCTAACTAGTGTTGGGAGCAGAGCGATCGATCGATGACAGATAATAATCGTTAACTGAGATTTATTAATTCACTGATTAATCGATTACATGGATGTACGTTGGGACGAACAGATATAGAGTTTATCGCAAACCAAAATCCTTCATTACACCTGGTGTCCTTTCCCATTCCTTTGCCCCTTGTATTCAGAAGAGAGAGAGAGAGAGAGAGATGTTCCATAATCTGCCATAGGATTTTTAAGGTGCACAGGTGCATCGTGAAGCAACAGAACAAGCGCAACGCGGAACACCACACTACTCGGCACGGACGAATAATAATCTTACCACTGGAAAGTATTAAATCTTCTGTTCTGTTTTTTTTTAACTACCGACCGAAGTATCACACCACTAGTTTTTTGCCTTTACGTCGCTAATACTAATACTAAGAAGCAGTGTCACTTTACGTTTCGGTACGATCCGGCAGACCATTGCTACCGGAATCGTGGATAGGCGCGTTCGAGATATTATAGCAACCGTTAACAACAATCATGTACGATCACCGATCACGAAGTGTGCGTTTACAAGTAGTTTGTAGTTTGTGAGATGATCGTGAGCATAGTACGTGTTACGTGCCGAGTCTACATGTATAAAGTGTTCGTTTAGAGGATTGGGTTTTTTTTTTTTATCGACAATTGATATTCCGCTATGTGTTTTGCCTGTTTTACCACGACGAAACCAAGCGGAAGCAACTTCATCGGCCGGCAGCAAAAGGGTGATGAAATACGAAACGATCGTTCGATCGTACACGGTTGTACATCACATTAGGGCAAACAATAAGTACTAATCTGACTCCCGTCGTTACATAATTGCGCTCTCTTTCTCTTCCTCTAACTAGATTTAGCAGTAAACAAAAGAAGAAAATAAAAACAACAACAACAGCAGCAGCAGAACAAAAAAAGATTAGTGAAAGTGAAACCACGAACGCATCGGGAAAGCAGAGAAAGCATAAAAAATAAAAACCAAACACACTCACACACGAAGTCAACACTAAATCGAACAAATGTATAATGAATGAATAAAAACACAAAACAGATGCAGTAAAAGGATAAGAAAAGTGAATATGGGTGCGAAAAAAACCGATTATAGATGATATGAGAAGAAAAATGCTTTCGATTTTTTCCGTTTTGTAATTTAATAATTCTATAGTTGATCTATTTATGTGTTTCTCCAAAGGTCGAGAAAAAATCCATTAATCAAATCGTTAAAGTATCCCATCTAATCCGTTCTCTTCCCACCCGAACAAGCGCGTAATAGAGACGCGATCGATAAGAAGAATCCGACCCTTTTGCCCACTGTTCGTAAGGGCAAAAGGGCGCCCAACTGGGGCCAAGTGTACAAAACGGTTCCACCCAAAAAAACCGGCCATCCAATGGGGTGCTGCGATAGACAACCAACCCCGGGTCTGGGAAACGACGTTGAAGTTGATTTAATTAAAAATTTATAATTCTCTTTCCCAGCAGAAACTTCCCAGTGTGTGGGACCGCGAACTGAGGAGCCGACACTGTCACGGCGGATGTCGTTGCAACGGAAGAAATGTTGCAAATAATTGACCAATTAATTCATTTAGCAGAAAACGATCTACGGCTGGTGCACCCGATTGAGCCTGGTCGTCGAGGGTAGAAACGCCGGACAAAGTGGATGGGCGGGTGAGTCACGCCAAAAGGGCATTGGATTGTTGGTGCGATTAAACGGCAACGGCACACCGTAGGACGATTAATTTTCTTTACAGAACTCCGTTGTCTTTCTTTACAGAACTCATAAACGTTTTATTGCTAACAAAAGCTTACCGATGGTCAATGCTGCTGGTAAAAGCAAGCTGGGCGCTAGTCGAAATGCGGCACTGTCACTGCCGGTGCCGTAATCGAAGAAATCGTTCGGAATCATATTGTCCGTAATGAGACCACCGTCACCGAAGCTACCGGGTTCCGACTCACTGTACTCGAGCGCTTCCGTCGTCTGGATGGAGGACGATGGCATCACGGATGCGGACGTATCTTCGCTGCCCGGTTCGATCTCCACCTCGCCACCGGTAGCGAACCGCAGTATGTTGCTCGGATCGCTCCAGCCGTACCGGTTGCGCGACAGCACGATCACCTCGTACACGCTCGTTGGCTGCAAACCCTGCAGCGTGTAGCCGATCGAATGGAGCGGACCGTACGAACCGTCCGACGGTATGATCAGCTCGTTCCAGGCGAGCAGCGGGAAGTTGCGCCTCGCCGGCGTCACATTGCCCGACGGCACTCGTCGAAACTTGAGCTTATACTCGATCAGCGGCGAGTAGCTTTCCGTCTGCCAGATAAAGTTGTGCGTCGTCGGGGAGGACATTTCGGCCGCCGGCTTAAAGCTGGCCACCATCGGGCGTCCGGTTAGCTCGAGCTGTGCACCGGCAATGCCAACCCGATTGCCCGCCTTACACTCGTACTGGCCAAGGTCGGCATCGCGCAGGTTGCGTATTGCGAGCTGATGGCGCTGCACCGTGTAGTACTGGTGCTTGGTAACGAGTGCGTCCAGCTTCACGATGCGCCGATCGAACACGACCGGCAGCCCATGGTGGAACCAGTGGATCGAAGCAATCGGGTGAGATGTTACCACACATTCCAGGATACCCGTCTCACCGACCCGTGTGTGCACCGTGGGACTTTTAACTTCAATCTCTGGCACGACTGCAAGCGACCAGTGGGACAATGGAGAGGGATATAGAGGGGAAAAAAGTACAATGCGGTTAATTCTCTCCAATAATTCCACACACAACAATGGAACCTCAACTCCACCCATCGCCAGATGTACAATAGTGAAGTCTCCCAACTAATCAGCAGGCACTTACAGTGGACGAAGACTTCCACGGATGCGCTTGCCGGTTCGCCGACACCATTCGTGGCGGTGCAGTGGACCGGCCCGGAGAAGCTACGATCCTCAATCAGCACGCTCAGCTTACGCTCGTTCTCGAACGGAATTGAGGCATTTTCGTTCTGGAAGTGTCCGAAGAATTCATGTCTAGAGAAGGAGTTCCAAAAAGAGAGTCCTGCATCTTACCTGCAGTGTCCACTTGACGTACGGCTGTGGTACGCCTGTCACCTGACACACGACTTCCAGTATCTGCCCGACACGGATATCGATCGGGTCCTCCGGATAGACGGCGGCCGTCGCTTGATCTAGTAAGACACCAGAGAATACACCCATAAAGTATTGGAGGACGTTACTTTAAAGTTGTTGACGTCAAGCAACACTTACACTGCACCTCGATGGCGTGCCGCTGTGTAGCCTTGCCACCATCGGTCATGATCTCGCACATGTAGTCCCCGGTGTCCTCCGTCTGTACCTCCGTCACCTCGAGGCTACCGTTCGGCCACAGGCGCATACGGGGCGGTGTCCGCAGGTCCGGATAGCGCGAGTCCACCAGCAGCAGATCATCCCGCGACCAGCGCACATACCGATACGGTGCTGCACCAGGGCGCCGTACGCCGCGGGTATATGAGAAAGGTTAGTGCTAGCTGTCAATTGTATCATCTCTCGGCAAGTTAATCTAATAGAGAGTCATCCTAGGGTGTGTAAGCGCGCGCGCGCACGGTTAGTAATTGATTTAATGGCCCACGGAGCGAACACACAATAGCATACGGTGTCGAAAATGCGTCGGTCGTGATTTCGGTACACTTTGCGTCGCTCCTTCTTTGCCAGCAAGGTTGGACATTTGTTTGATATGGAAAAGAATGTTAGGTCACCAGTCGAAGCTAGGGCCGCCAATGGTGAGAATTTTGTTCGCGCGTTGTTATCCGAGAGTGTTGTGCTTGTATGTTTGGCAGTTTGATTCGTCACAGTTCAACCCTTCGGTGAGCCATTCGATCAATTGACAGACGGTTTGGATAGCCGGCGTACATTGCTTTTAATTACTCGGGTCATGCAGTAGTATGCACGAGAGGCGGCTGGTTAGGTCATACTCACAGTTATGGTAGCACGGTAGCAGCACGGTGTCGTTTTCGTACCTCTTGACCGTTGTCGGCACGCTCAGGAACGAACCGGCCGCCGGATTTCCGGTCACGATCTGCCGATTGGTGCCGAGGACAGCCTGCAGCACGAGCAATGCCACGACCAGCTGCATCAGGGTGGTTGTCATCTTGCTGAAAAATCTTCCTTTTCCGCGACCTGACCTGTTTGCGAACGGAACAGAACACGCCCGGTTAATATGTACGTTTATGTGAACTTGACGGACAATTAATGCAACGAAGAAGAGGAGAAAAAAAATGGCCTGCGCTGATGAAGTAATACCGGTGGGTAACCCGATGCCCTGATGTGTTCCTTGTTCTCCGGTGCTCCGGCCCGGGACGGACGGCCAATGTTATGTCGTTTTGTTTGGATTAGGAATCACTTTTCCCTTGCAGCGTTAACGGGTTGGTCGTTTCATCTTTCCAATGTCAACAATCATCACCTCATTGTGCTTATGGGTTGGCCGAGAGCTCTCAATGACAAACGTGTGCTGTCCAGCTGTGCCTGTCGAGCTGTTCTACTATAACAGCATGAGATGCGCCTGTCGATCACATTCCAATATGGGATCCAGGCTTTTTGACTTGTTGTTGTGTTAGATTCGGTTGGACCTAATGGGGCATTCATTGGGTAAACATTGCTGATACATTTGGACACTTAAGAGATTCGGTTATCTTACGTCAGTATCCACAGACAAAGCTTCTTTGTTTGGGATCTAAATTTGTTTGCTATATTAGACATTTAGACGACTTCATTGGATAACATATTAAACTTCTATTTGTCTAGTTCTCTTTCGTTATCTATTGTTGGGTTTTGATTCGTTAAAGAACTTCTTGAGAAGGTTTATATTCCAATTACTTACTAGCCACTGTTGTGTTTCTTATTTATTCTCTTCAAGAAATTGATGTACTCCATATAAGGTCTTCTAACTAACACACTATCCAAACTCTTTTTGTTCATTTACTCTCAAATTTACTGACAGATCTATCTCACATAATCACATTACATGCCACAGCCCCAAGAATTACGCCATCTTAGAGAACAGAAGTCGATAAAAGTCGTCCAAAGTGATTAAAAATTCGAACAAAAACCAAACAAGAATGGCATCTGTAAATATTATGAGCGTTGGAATGGTTCTATAACTCTGGGAGGAGAGTATCTTGACGATTAACTATCAACTTGCCCAACAGATAAAATTGCTTTCCCTCATGTGGGACCTTCTGTCTTCTGTCCAAAAATGCCACCCTGTAGGTTTGTCCCTTAATTAGCAAAACTAACTTTCGTGGGTGGGTTTTTATAGTTTGATAATTAATTTGTTTACCATTGATGGCAAGCTGTGGTAACGATAAAAATGCACAAAATATAACCCCAGTGGGTTTGCCTCCATCCGCCCATATAATAAGGTCTTTATTTGGAGAAGCGCAAACGCGATCATAATGATAGCATCGGCATCTTCCCATCATTTCATCACCGGACAGTCATTATTAGTCCATAAAAGGGATTGTAGAATGGTTTCTCTTTTAAGCTATTTTTATGATGACTTTATCTTGGGAGCAAACATACTTCAGGCGGGATCGGGATTACAAAATACGAGCAGAGGGTCCATTGGCGCCAACGGTATCAAAACAGGCGGAACAGATTGTTTGACCATTTCCCGGGTTGTCAATTTGTCACACTTACCGAAAACGCGTAACACGGGCGATGACGATCACTTCATTAATCACGCTGGCACCGACGGACACAAGATGAGTAAATGCTGCCGTTTCACGTTCCACGTTCCCGTTTTCTTTCGCAGATCGTTCGCAAGTAAACTAAAGCGATCGTACGGAGAGAAGCAACACGCGAACTTAAGCGATCGTAAAAAGTGTAAAACTTACTTCACTTTATAAAACTCACATAACTTTCCACTCGTTTTAGCTCACTTGAGGCAACACTGTCGTCAGCAACATTTTTCAAACCTTAACCACACGTTCTGTGCACCGTTTCCCAACTGGCATGAAGTTGAAACTGATCCTCTAGAATTGCAGCAACTGGCACAAAAAGGGATGAGGGCCGGCAGTTTTTTTTTTGTTTTTTTGTTTGCCCGTAAGTGAATCTCAAACTCTCCACGTTCCGGTACGGTTTGCTTTCCCTTTCTGTTCGTTAATTATATTCCCGTCCCGTAGTAGCGCATATTGCACTGCAATTATAGCACCAGCAGAAAATGGGCCGTTCTGTTTTTTTGTTCGCCCAACACGTCCCTTTTTTTATGCTGCCTAATTTAATGAGCATAGAATGGACCCACGACCACCACTAGCAGTGGTTGCATTGGATGTAATTTTGCTGTCGGTTCCGCAGACCTTTTATGGTGGTTTGTCACTTGTCGTCCATTGAAATCGTTTCCTTCCGATTTGATCGTTATCGGACTCCGTTGAACACACACACACACACACACACAAAAGAATGACGTGCGTGGAATAGAATCACAAAATAAGGGCGACGCAGCGTTGCTGTTCGGTTCTGCTTCACGATCCGTACTGTCCGATCGATGGATTATGACTGCGCTGTGGTGGCTGCAAAATCGCGCGTTGCGTGTCACCGTTGCTGATGCGCTTCTCGCGTCGGAGATGGCGTGCTGGTCATCCATGCGCAACTGACCGGCCACTAGTAGGGCTGTCAAACATGGGTAAATTCGTCTAAGATCGGTCTAGAACTATAATGGTACCTTGAACAATTATTTCGCGCAAGATTTATCGTTAAAAGTCCTAAGGTCTTCTGATATTAAGACCAGAAAATGTGCAAGTATTTTGCCAATAAAAACAATATAATATGTATGTCGTCTTAGTTCTATTTAAACTATGTAGAAAATGCTTTTTTTTAAACAATTGTTATGTTAAAAACTATAAATACTTAAAATCCTTCGACGCGCATTCAAAAGTCGCAAACTTGGTAGTTTGACAACCCTGTCGTACTTAGATAGCTTTGACCAGCCTGACCAGCCTGTACGTAGCCGGAAACGCGAAAGCCGCGGCTTTCGTGCAAGTGTTTAATATTACATTCTTGGAAATCGCACTTGAAGGCCGACACTCCACCATGGTAAGGAAGCATAATTAGGATAAAGCTGGCAAGCAGCCACCCTTCGCCCTACTACAATCCGGGAAGCACTGAACGCATTGAACGCATGCGGCGCTATTGTGAAGGTGTGTTCTTTAGGGGGGGATGGGGAGTGCCTAATTAAAACCTCGAAAAACGTACATAATTTTTGGTTTATATTTACACAATCCCATCGAAGAATGGCGAACCATAAATTTCACTTTCACATGAAAGAGATTGAAAATGGTTGGAAAACTTGTCTGCCGGGTTCCTTTATTCGGAACCAACGACCGAAACATGCCACCCGGCCACGTTTGGGGTTGCGTCGTTAATTCGTCTGCATCCGTTGCGAGCGAATAATGGTGAAGTGGGTTTGCAAAAAAAACCGATTTTTGTGTTGTCGTTATCGGTTACTCATCGATGCTGAATAACTGTGGCGCTCCGTTGCACTGGAATGAAAGGGCAATGCAAATCAGAACAGTGAATATCGTTTTTCCATTTGGCGGGCGGTTGGGAAATTTAAGTTGAACGGCCAGCATCGAACCAGTATGCAATCTTTTGGTTGAATATATTCTGGCTGTTTACTGATTTGCATAAGCACAAGTACAGACACACAGAACAGACACCTTTTAGCAGCTCCCGAGCTTCTCGAGCCCGATTGTTGTCCAATTGAGATTACAAGCCCGCAATGGATTTATTCATGATGAGAGGGTCCGAAATTGAACAACAATCCAAACCGGGTACTATGGGTACTTTCATTGCCAGCGACGAACGGAACCGATGGTTTATTCAACAACAAGCAGCTACGTTGCAGTATTATGTGTTTCTAGCGGCATGGCCCAATGATGCATATTTATCACAATGAATTAGTTAGAGAAACTAATCCAACAATCAAGTTGTGTTATGGTACAGGACATACACACACTGGCACACATTAAGGAACTCTTATCCAATCGATCGGACAAAAAAAGTACAAAAAAAGAGTAAGACGTAAAGTGTTTAAACACGATACACACGCTCGCGCACGTGTGCTCATGCGCTATTGACCCACCATTTGAAAGGTGAAACTCTTAAGCCGCCCGAGCGGGAGGTTGCTGGTGTAAAGCGATACATACCGCAGTTGTTTGCTTAGGTCAACGGTACGGTGAACCGTACCGGGCGGAAGTATGATCATAACCATATCGGAGAGGATTCGATTATTAACGACGAATGACACGCCTCGTGCACGTGGCACGAGTGCAAGAAGCTACACTAACGCGTAGCTCGGACGAAATGTGTACACAATGCATTTTAGGATGCTTCGTTAATGTTCTCCTGTTACCGGAAGCATTAAAACTGGCCGATTTTAGTGGCGTTGTGCTGCAAGCGATGGGGGAAAAAACAAAGCAAAATAGAAATTGTATTAGTACCAATATCGCGACAAGCTTCGTTTAACTTTTTGTCCCACAAAACCCCCCTTCTTTTTGGGAACTGCAATACCAAACAAAACAAAAATGCAAAAGAAATAAACAAAACAAACAAAGTCCATTTAATTTTCGTCAGACACATTTTCGTTTATGCTACAGCTTTTAACACGGTACTTCGTTTGCTTTATTACAGGGCGCTTCCTCCTGACCATTTCGCCAGTTCCAGCTGTTTTGTAACACGTTCCCTCCTGCAAAGGGCAGCTTCTAATTGCTCTTCCCTCCTTATCCCGACACACCGTGTGCAGCTGGAATGCATCAAGTGTCGGTGCGGAAAATTGGTGCTTTCCTTCTTTCTGGTGTTTTTTGTTTTTTTGTTGTTTTCTTTGTATGTGTATACCGTACCGTCCTTCGTCCTTCGTTCTAACATTCGTTACAAATCTGTGTCATGATGTCTCCTGGTTAAACCGGTTCCGATCTTTCCCCCGTTGGGGAAGGAATGGAACGGTGTTGGGGAGGAGGATTATTGGAAAAATTCAGTAATTATTTACATACGCGATGGCTGCTCCAATGTGTGTGTTTGTATGCTGCTTTTGCTACTGCCGCTGCTGACGGGTAACGGGGGTCTCGAGTACGATATCACCTTCCGTTTTCTAACCACGACCGTCTGCCGGACCGCCACACGGGCCGAATTGCAATGTCTTTTCTCTTTCTTCGTTTTTAAAAAAATAAATCACACATCTACATCGTCGTGATGTCCGGCTGTCTCTCTATAAGGCGATCCCTTCACAACGCGGTCACTGCCGCTTAACACGTGCATTTGCTTCAGTCGTTTCGTTTTGTTCTTCACGCTTCCTACACAAACTCGCACACCAACACAGGGCGATAAACACAGAGGCACGATCAAGTGTAAATAAATCGTAGCAAAACAAAAAAACATTAAATCATTCCTGTTTTCCACCTGTTCCTGTTCCTGTCGGTTGTTTCCCTGCATTCGTCGCTCTTCAATTCATTCACCTATCGTTTTACGCAGCCCCGATTGACTAATTATCTCCTAGTAAGATGTGTTTTTTTTTTCTTGTTCGCTTCAGACACAGAACATGCGTTTTGTATGTTAGGATAAGTTTTGTCCTTTTTCTGCTTTCCGCGTTCTGAGCTGTCCCCTAATGTCTCCTAATGCGCGCGCAAATGCACGTTAAAACGAAACGCGAGTAACTAGTACAGATGGCGCACACACCCAAGAAGGCACACGTGCGCTTTTACTGCTTGAGCACATATATAAATATAAATAATTTTCCTATCGAAGGGCTTGGTAGAGCCCTCCTGGCAAAAAAAAAACACACACACTAACAAAACAATGAAGAAAAACTTAAAACAAACCAAAACAAAGCTTACGCAACTGTTAGCTCCTATACAACTTTCATTCTTTCTTTCACGCAGTCTACTCCTGCTTCCCTCCACGTTCTCTCTAATTGTCTCATTTCCACATACTATAACGCGTCTGCTGCTCGTGTGACTCTTTGTGTTTTTTTGTTTTTGCACCGTCCTATCGCTTATATACGATCGTTTCTCCTCTAGCAGAACGATTTTGTAAGATCGGGCGGCGTCCCGACTAATCGTCCGAATCGGAGTTTGATGATAAGCAAAGGTCCTTGCTCAGATCTACCGCGGCGGCGGTAACCGCGATCGCTGGATCCGGTCGTGGATCAAAAATGGATTCTAAAATTAAGGAAAAAAGGCAAAAATTATATTAATAGACGTTTTCATTCTACTAAGCCAATGTTCAAATGAACGAGAAACTTTCGTTCCCCGCGTACCTTTCACTGGTGAATCGTTGTTGTCTTCGGTCGAACTGTCCGATTCTTGATCGCTGCTGCTCGAATCGGAATCATCCGAACCGTCCGATTCTGAGGATGTCATCATTTCCGGATCCTGACCAAAAGAAAAAAGAATTTTCACAATGATTAATGTGACCAACCATAAGTCCAAAATGTGGTCAATTTGCTCTACTAACGCTGCTCGCTCCAACGCCAATCCCCGTCACGGCTACCGGCGGTGGCAGCAGATCTCGATCGGGCGGCAAGCTAACTTCTACGCTCGGCGGCAACGAAGGTTCGCTGTGCAGATGGTTCCGGCTGCCAGCACCACCACCGTACGAGGACGGCACGCTGAGGTGATTGCTGTGATGGTGGTGATTGCTGCCGCTACCGCCACCGATGCCATGATGATTGTTGTTGCTGTTCTGTGTCGAACCGTGATTAAGGTAGCTATTGCTGTTGCTATGATTGTTGCCCGTACCGCTACCACTGTTGGTCGAGCCAGCCATACTATTGCTCACGTTGCTACTACTACTGCTGCTACTACTGCTAATGCTACTGCTGTTACTATGTTGCTGATGGTGGTGGTGGTTGTTGGTGTGGTTGGAATTGGAATTACTGCCACTTCCGCTGCCGCTGCTGCCGCTGCTGATGTTGTTGTTCAGATGATTGTTCATGGTAGCACCCGACGAGGAGTTGGAAGTGGTGGCGGAGGACGGCGGCATCACGGTACCAAAATCCATCCCATCGTCCAGTCCAATCATCGGAATACTTGGCAAGGTTTGTTGAGTATTGTTGGCGTTCCAGCTGAAAGAACCGATACATCGACGTTAGCTTTAGTTGGTTGGGTTGGCAATTCATCGGAGCAGCGCTCGTCACTTACGCCGGTGCCGACTGGGGACTCCGGTGCGGGTAGGACGGGGAACCCTGCAGTGGCGAGTGCTTTGGCATGAAGCTGATCGGCGCATTCTTCCGCACGCCGGTCGTAATCTTCGTCTTGGAGCTCTGGCGTGCGGTGTTGTTTTCGACCTTTATCGTTGGCAGTGTTGGTGGAGGATTTGGTGCCTTGTTTTCGATTCTGTAACGAGGTAATTACAAGGATGATTAAGCCACAAGTAGGTAAAGGAAAGGAGCCAAGCGGACTTACCTCGTCTTCTTCACTACGATACTGCTGTTGAGCTGCTCGAGCGTAATCTCGCCCGTCGCCCGGTTCACTATAAGCACGCAGTCTTTTCGCGAATAATCGCGCTGATTACCCTTGAAGACGGTATTCGGCACACCGGAACCATCTGGAGGAAAAGCGAGGAAGACGAAAATGAACATTATCGCAGTGAAGATGTATACCGTGCGCTTCGAGAAGAAAACATGAACGAATGTTTACCCAGGTGCGGTACGGTTACGGTGACCTGCTTGTTGGCACTAATTTCCAGCACCGCCGGTTTGTTCACATCGACACTGGCGGGTTTGAAATCGTCTGAAAACAGAAACATAGCAGCATTAGCTGTCGACGTCAGCGGAATGTTCACCGAAAAGCGCATGGTCACTACTTCCACTACGGCGAAGGGGAGGGGGGGGGGGAGGCACATGTACGTACATTTTATCGTGTGGAACTGGTTCGATGGTGCCGCGTTGGTGAAGGTCGAACCAAGCTTTAGCTCACGCACCTCCGAACCAATGTTGAGCCGATTGTCCATCGTGGTGTGGAGAGGTGTGTGTGTGTGTGTGTGCGGCAGGGAGAAGGTGTAGGTAGATGTGTGCTGGGGAGGCTTTGAGGCTTCCCGCTGTAACCGTAACACGGCCGGAAACCGGAACTTCTACGCTGGTGTGCGGGAAACACTTCGTAGAATCATTCTCTCCTTCCGCGGGTACTGCCGACCGTATGTGTCACCCGGATCAGCTGTGCAAATGGCAAACGTCCGTTGTTCCCGAACGGGTGACCGATGTTGCGAGCACCACTGGGCTGGGCAGGGGTTGTTTTATTTTCGCACCGTCAGCAACATCATCTGCGGGATCACTTTAGCTGCTGCACACTGCCGATCAGCGTTCGATTTTAGCCTTTTCTCGCGATCGTACCAAATGCGTTTCGATGCTCGCCCTCTCTCTTTCACTCCCGGATTTCACTCTCCTTTCTCGAGCGCACGAGGGCACGAGCTTGGCGGTTGTGTGTGGTGTGTGCGTTGAGGGTGTTGGGTTTCGCTGCTGCTGCCCGGGAAGTGTGGTGGTGGGAGAACCAAACCTGCCTGGGTAGAGAACTAAACGGAACGAGCGAAAGGAAGAAAACGAGTCAGATTAAGAGTGGCAAGGTTTAAAAAGGCAACAACAACCTGTAGCCAGTAACCCAATTTTGCTACGCGCATAGAGCCTACTGCATTATATTAACAATGTCGATCTTAGCCGTTTGACGTTTCTGATCCTGAACCTCGCCACCTTTCGAATCCTTTAAATGATCACAGTAACGTATGTGTATGCACTGTCAACACGCGTCCGGTTTCACGAAATCTCAACCCTGCTTACTATACTTGAACAGCTGCCATTTATTTACCTTCCGTAGCACACGCAAGCAAACGCACACACACGCACACGCATACACATGCACACTCATGCAGATTCGAATTGCACTGTTGTTATTGTTGGTGGAGGAGATATGGCTCTCTAGTGTTTCTGTTCTCTGCTTACTAAACCACGCACACATACACATACACACACACTTATCTATTGCCACAGAGGAAGAGGGAGTTAGACACGTGTGTGCGTGCCAGCGGAACAGTGGGAGAAGGAAGATTAAGAAACAAAAACCGTACACGGGGCCAATCTTTTTGCTGTGGAGCAAAATTTTGCTTCTACCTGTATTGTTCTCACCTGTACCGAATGGCTCTTATTATCGGGTTGCTTTCGGATAGGATTTGTTTTGCCAGCGAATGGAACCTGCTGACCACCACCTGCACTCTCTTCCTGTGTGTACAATGAGACAATCCGTGCCCGTACTGGGATTAGCGCGTGAATCGTGTGTATAGGCGCGACACGAATGCAGTTTGTGCCATCCGTCGCGGGAACAGACAATCAACACGCACGCACGTCTGCATGCACGCACACACGCGAACCGCACCACTTTGCCACCGTCGACAATAGAGCGAACTGACAGGACTGGACGGCAAGACGGAACGAATGGACCAAAACAGACCCACTTCCGAGACAGAATTCCGACACACACAAACAGGATCTGGTGGACAGTATTTTGCTTTCCTGTCTGCTCCGGTTAACTTCCCGCATGAGCAACCACCGTGTGCCATGTAGGGAGAAAAACAATCCCATCCATAGTCGGTTCTGCTGTCAGTGCGACGTTTCGCACTGCTGTTTTTCACGCGTATTTTTTTGCGAACGGAATCTTTCCTTTTCCTGCTTTTCTCAACCACCGTGACACCGACCTACCTTTGCTGTGACGGCTTCGAGCTGGAAGAAGGTCGAATTTTCGGAGGAATGTTGCAATTTTGCAGGTGCCACCCGTGCACTGTTAATGCCAAACTGCTGCGCCAGCTAATCGCGGATGGTTATACAGTACAAGGGATGCTGTCCGGATGGAAGAGTGGAGAAAAGAAACTGCAATAATCGAACTGGCAGGTCTGATCGTACCAGTTTGACAGCAGCGGGAAAACAGCAACATAGTTTGACAGGCACAATGTTGACACATGGTGAGAAATGGAACTATGGGAAAATATTTGGGACATTTGTTTGCCGTACTGTATTAGCTCAAATTTAGTCATTGCAGCATCCATGTAGTACTTACCAGTTTGTTTGGCTCGTTATACCTTATCAATAGTGGTACAGGGATATACCAACAGCAGCAATAATTTCTCCATCATGAAAAGAATGCAACGTGTAATAGAACGTGTGTTTTTTTTTTACTTTTTTGGGGGATATCATTTTTTTGCATTTTATTTTTCTCCATTCTATATTAATGTTTCTAATTCTGTTCAACCTTACTAAGCTAGAAAACGATGCATGTATGTTGTGTTCTGTTGTTTTGCTTGTGTGTGTGTTTTTTTTTCGGTGTACATGTATGGGTGAGATTATTGCAACAGGAACAGGGAGGGAAGGGAGGACAATATGTTATGTTTTAGAAATCCGCCCTCTTCACGCCGTAACGGATTACACTACACCTTTTTTATGCTGGGAAGGATTGCTGTTGAAATGTTGGATGTTCTTGTTTACTACTCTTCCTCTTCCGTTTCCTTTTGTTTTTACTTCTGTGTTTAGCTAATGGGAAGAACCTTGCTCTTCTGATTTGTTTGCTTACTTTCGTACTTTACTTGCGCTTCTTTACTCTGTACTTCACTTTAACAACGAGATGTAACTACTTATGTTTATATTCAGAGCACGCACTAGTGAAGTATGAACGTTTAATGCTTGTATGAGCGTCTGTACGATTGGTATGCATTGTAGGTGAGCATTCGTGTGGATGTGTGTGGGTGTGTGTTTTGTGTGTATGCGGTAAATTTTGGTTATTCTCTGCTGCTGCTTCTTCTAATGCTCGTAAAGTTGTTCCTTAACGATAGTTGTTTATTAATATTACTTACTGCTTCTGACTTGCTTAGAGTTTCCTTCGCGCATTTTCTTTAACCCACTTTCACGTACTTTCGCCACCTAGCCGCACGCTTTTGTTGCGTTAATTCTTCACCCTATCTTTCCATGTTCGTTTTCCGCTGTTTTTTTCTTCTTTTGTTTTTGTTTTCCATTTTCTTCATTTACTCTAACAAATAACTAGCAATATATACTTTTTTCTTTTAATTTCTTGTTTGTTTTACCCTCATTGCTCATACATCTCATACTGTGCTGCTCTGCAAATAGAAATAATATTAATAATTAGCCTTTCTTTTGCCATTGTGTTCGTTCGTTCCCGTATCTCGCATTATCTGTTGATGCTTCACTGTGCACAGGGGCAAGCAGCTCTCTACTAAACCATTTTATCGCACGCTTTCTTTAAATGATCTTTCCTACATTTTCTATATTCGATTCGATTTACTTTCCCCGTTCTTCAGCTCTTACATTTACCGTTTTCTGTGCAATTATAAATGGGATCGAATATTTCACTATTATGTAATATTCTTTGCAGGTGTGTCCATTAAACCCATTTTTCCTTCCTTTACAACGTACTTGTGTGTTCTTTGTCCTCTGTGTACGTGTACACGTATGTGTGCTGAGAGAGTGTTTCCTTTCCATATTTGCATAATAAATAATGGTTGCACTTCGGCAAAATATTGATTGACCGGTTACATTCAATAGAAGCACATCTATGTTTTAGGACACCTTCGACATTTGCCATTGCATTATGCTTTTCTTTGTTTTTGCTGGATTCCTTCCTCGTCAAGCACACATTCCTACTACCATACCCTGCCCTCACGTAGCTTCTACTTTAGTGAGATTGGTTACCGTCTTTAGCCGGGTTCAACATCGCACCTCGGACGCTCTCGGGGTTTGGAAGTTTTCCTCTCATACGTGTAGCATCTACAATCGAACGACGATAATATATGTATTTGCATATATGTATATAGCTGATTTTGTTCAATACTTTACACAATTATATAAAACGGGAGAGAATGTAGGAGGGCTAACTGTATGCATCCGAATTTCATACGTCCATTTAGAAGTTCTTTTTATTTTTTTTTTTTGTTAAGAACAGAAATGGCGAACAACTTCCGGCGCATACACACACACACACATCCGGGTAAATCGAACCCCGATCGACCGTAGGATAGAAACCTTCTTGTTTTTTTCTAAAATGTTGGTTTCTCTCTGTTGGAAAATTCTCGCAGCATTCCGACGTGATCAAAATCATAATAAAGCCCCATCATAACACACAGTGTTTTGTTTGCTTGCCTAACAAAACACAACACTAAGACTGTACAACTGCTGTCGGACCTGACGCCGTCCACAGCCTTTTGCTGGCTGGCTGCTTAGCCCAATGCAGTAAAGAATGCTGCATAAGGAAAGTGTATGGGTTGATGTCTAGTCGAGATTTTATCCAGCTAAAGGAGTTGTTTATTAAGACTATGTCCAACGGCACGATCACGTTTTGGGAAAAGGGGTTTTGGGAGAGAGTGGGAGGGAGGAGCCTAGAGGTTACAGAATCTAACGCCAAAATCAAACCATACCATATCGAGTAGTTTCGCACCCGATCGAAAGGGATACTGCTAGTAGCGATCTTACCGCTGTACACCTTCGTTAACGTGGTGTGGGCACACGGTTGTGATAGGAAGCGACCGGCAATGGAACACCGTTAACCGGCAACATCAATAACAACGATAACGCGTGTGTTTGTGTGTGTGTGGTTGAGTGTGTTTGTTCCTTTGTGTTTTCTTCTTCTCCTTCCCTTGTTCTGTGCAATATAACTACTATATTCATGCGCGAGAAAAAACGGCACGTGATATATATATAAAATGCTTGTAGAAGATGCTTAAACATTACTGCAACAGGCCGTTAGGAAGTTCCACAGTGGTTCGCTTCCCTGTTACACCCACTATCATCCCCCACACAACATTAGCTAGTAAAATCAGTCACGGATGTCTGTTATGCGTCCTTCATCTCCACTATATGTCGACCATGTCGTACCGTGGTCGTGCTGTGTCTACCAACGGTCTCACAAAACAACAGCAAACAATGCCGTCCTCCGTCGTTTTGCTTTGGGATGGGGGTGGCCCTATTTTTGTTTTGTTTACCGATAAAATAGTAGTGCTATATAGCCGTGTTTACATAGGTCGCCGTGTACCCCCAGAGTAGGTTCCTTCCCTTTTGTTTATCGTGTCCTAATACACACACACACACGCACACACACTCTCTCAAAAAAAAAACAAAAAATGCCAACTTTCACATGCATTATTACTGTTGCAGCTAACGCTTTTTCGTTCGTGTACAGGTAGGTTGTTACGATCCTCCCACTCTGGTTGCAACAGGTTCGATTTTCTCGTAATAGTTTTTTTCCCTCGATCTAAGATGGTGTGCTTTAAATAGGATGATTCACCAATTTCTCCCATTCCCATGATCTGCCGCTTTTTTTTTTTTTTAACGAGTTCCATCATTTTCGCAAGGGTAAAGGCAATGTATGATTTTGTTTTGTTTTGTTTGCTTTTGAGATAGAAAATGTTTGTTCCCAACACTAGGAGGGAAGGGCATACGCTGTGTGCTTAACAATCCGCACACAATTGCTTAGTACCGTGGGAATATTTATATCAAGTGTCCTTCAGCGCCGTAACGTAACTCTTGTAGCCATACCCGCTCACACCCTGATAGCGCCGATCTTCACCGTTGAACTGGAGAAGCGTGCGACTAAAATGTGGGCAGGCTCGTGCCTGGCGCATACCCTGTGGCTGCTGCCTCTTATCGGTTGTCGGTATCGGCCCACATAGGTAGGTATGTTAGGTAGGTAGATAGGTAGTGTACAACTATAATTGATTTAACTAACAGTCAATATTGGGGGGGGGGGGGGGGGGGGGGGGGGGGGGGAGGATGGTTGTTGTTGTTTTGTTTTTGTCCGCTCCAGATAGCTCACAGCGTGGTGGTACGCAGCAGTGATGCGAAAATGCTGTTGTAGCCAACGGGCTGACATCCACCTCCATCACCGGAAGTAGTAACAGTCTCGGTACGGGATGTGCAATCGTCCCCGTTGTCGCTTTCCTTCTCCTTCCTGCTGCCAGCCTTCTGATGGCGTGGAGATTGCAGATGGTGGCCGGCCTTTTCCTTGTCTTTGCGTCGCAACGAAGATCGCCCGTCAACGACCACCAGTGACCAACGTTGTTGTTTACCGGTGCCACTTGCGGGGGACAATTTCGTACGCATCCTAACATCAACGGCAGGCACGATGGTGACGTTGTTACGTTCCTTGCCGATACCAGCCTCGTCACATCTCGTGTCACCTTTACCATCACAACTATCACCGCCACCGCCACTACCGCCACTACCACCGCTGCCATCCTTCCTTGTATGATTGCTGCGCTTTTGTTCCGATTCTGATTCTGTTTCCGTCACACCGCCACCAACGCCGCCTCCGCCAGCTGTCCCGTCACCGTCATCACCATCGTCATCATCGTGCCCATCGCCGTCACCATCGTCCTGGGTCGTATCGCTCCCGACCGAGTGATACTCTTCCGATTTTGTATCGAGTCACAGGCGTAGATCGTACGCGATCTTCGACGCAATGTTCTTGAAGCCGATGCTGGTGCCTGTTACAATCGGGAAGATGGCATTAACATTAGGATACCATTGCATATCCGGAGGTTTGATGTTGGTGGTTGAGGAAAACTTACCCGATATTCTCTTAAACCGGACACCGTTCAGTGATAGCCGGGGAAGCTTGCAGACTTCGATTTCCCACTGCACTAGCGAGTCGGTGTTTGGATCACCGTGCACGCACAGCAGCACGAACCTAATATGAAGGACACGGGTGTAAGGAAACGATAGGACACGTTAATGTTGGTGTAGTGGAATTTACATTAAGTTTTAAGATTTTAGAGATCAATAATTCGTCTTGCAAAAGATTGATAAGTTTTCATTTATACAACAATCTCAATATATGCATGAATCTCCACAGGTTCACGTATCTTAAAAGACTAATGGTTCACGATAGATTGACAAATCTCGGACGAATCAATAATCTCTTAAGGTATCAGTAAACGCGATAGAATCATGCCTCAGAATTATTCAGACACATGGATCTGAATCAGTTTCACTCAACATTAGCTAATAATACAGCCATATATAAGATAACCTAAACGAAGCTTACCGTTCTCGCTGCTCATAATCACAATTGTTCTTGTCCAGCACGGACCGAATCTCGGCCATTATCTCGTCCGGCAGCCGGGGGGAAGTTGTCTTCATCGACCAGGTGAAGCGCAGTACACGTGGCTTTACCGGTTCCTCCGTGTTCGTACTGTACACGATTTTGGTGATACACACACACGCGGGCGCGCGATCGTGTATACGCATCGCGACATACACGCACAAACATCCATACATACACACACACACACACACACACGTACGAAGTTGTTTGTTTTGTAGGGAATTGTATTACGAGGTGGATGTTAATATATGTAAATTGTATAAGTGGAGAAAGGGAGAGAGAAAGAGAAAGAGAGAGAGAGAGAGAGAGAGAGAGAAAGAGGGTTTAGAAAAAGAAAAGAATAAAAATATGCATTATTTGTACTGTTGGCACGCGTTACTCAATGCTGCTCGAAACCAAAGGCAACAAACTGAACAACAGAGAATCACTAAATAGGGGTGTAATACGGAGGTTTAAAAAAAAAACAGAAGTATTTTCTTTATTGTCCTAATGGCTCCCACAATTTTATGCAATTATTTTTTTATAATCTAATTTTATTCAATTATTCCCGACGTGTATTGTTTTGTTTGCACAAGTAGTAAACATATACGTTTAACAAATGAGCACCCGTGATGGGTAGAATACATATAGAGCAGAATGTAACAGAATAGTGCATCATGGAGTGTGGAAACACGCACAAACACACACACACATACACATACATACAAACATACACGTACAGAAAAATAATAACGCAGTAGCAAATTATTTACGAACGAGTATGACATAAAGAAACAACAGCTAACAACACTAACAAATGATAAACGTGGAAATTTTCTTTTTATACTCATTTGCCCCCCGAAAGAAGCATTAAAGGACGACGATCAATCATACACGTACACAGCAAAAGGACACGCAACTTAATATTGTGCGCAACTAAGAAAAATCATAAACAAAAAAAAATAATAGACAAATTGCACAATTGGCAAAATAAATAACGGCACGTAAAAAAGAAATAACTAATTTAATAAACAAATCAAAATGCATAATGGGGACGGTTTGAATTATCTTTTCATTGCAACCTTAACCGCTTGCTACATTGTTTTCATTTGGTTTAATTGGAAAACTTTGTTTGTTGCTTTGCTTCGATTCCAAAAATTTTAAAATATAACCTTAATTTCAATATAAAAACAAACAATTGAAAAAGAGAGAAAAAGAGAGAGAGAGAGACAGAGCAGGAAGGACAACTAATATGAAGATTGGTATATTTACCTAGCCGTACTTGTTGAAGTATTTGCTTGGCCATCGTTGGGCCTAAAAAAAAGTAAACAGGAGAATAAAACAAAATCAAAACCAAACGACAGAGAGATGGTGAGAGTGTGGATGTTAAAAATCAATCAGGAAAGGAAAGGGATGCAAGTATTGTAAAAGTGCGGGAACATAGGAATAGGAAAACAGGAGAGGAAAGAAAAAAACAAGGAGTAGTTAAATTGTACGAAAAGAAAGATTAAAAGAATAGTGAGCAAAAAAGAATAGATAGTTAAGAACAGAAATGATAACGAGAAAGAAAGGAAATTAAAAACGTATTAATGGCATCAGCAAATGAAAGAAAAAGAAGATAAAAACAAGAAGGAAAAAGAAAAAGGAATCAAATAGACAAGAAAAGAAAGAAGGGCGGGAGTAAGACAGTGGGGTGTGAGTGCTTTGTTGAGATAGAAATAAAACTTATTGAGCTAAACACCTTTCGGATGGCAGCCGCAAATTGTCCCTTCGTTTCGGGCATTCCGATGATAAAAATGGAGCAAATACATAAAAAAAGGAAGAAAACAAAATTACAGAAAAAAAAACAGTTCAATGAAAACGATCTAATCTGGTAAACGATCAGCGTAGATAACAGCAATGACAGACAACAGAGACATGCGGATACCGCGCGGTTAGCGATATGTGGATGCGCACACATGCGCAGCACACTAATGTGGATTATGTGTGTTTTCGTTTTTATATTTGTTCATGGTGGTAGTTTAGTAATAGTAAACAGCAAAACAGTTTTGGAAGGATGTGCCTGCGATTTTTCTGGGGATCATATAGTTTGATAAGTCACTTTTCCACCACACACGACTAGCGCGCACCGCTAATATATTTAAAAAAAAACAACCAAAATTAGCTAAAGTAACTGTGAGTAAAAATGTGAAAGTGAGAAGAAAAAATCAACCATCTGTTAATGCTAATGCTCTGTTTTACAGTGTAAAGAAGGTGAACCGATTGTGTTAGCGGGTAGGGTAGAAATAAGATGGAATAGATACAAAAACCCTTAATAACCACACAACACACAGACCGGGGCGGGGAGTGCAGCAAAACAAAACGGTGTTAGAAGGATCAAAACAACAACCTTCAAAAGCCAAACCTTCGGTGCAGGTGCCGTAGTTGCAACTGTGTGACGACTGATTGTATATTGTTTGAAGCGTGGAAGGATGGTGTAATGCTGGAGCGATTAACATAAAATCGTGCATCAATCGCCTGCTCGCGTGGGACTGTGATAGCCGTGTGTACAGGTGGCCCGAAAGAATGTATTCTAGTGCCACTCACACACCGTGTATAATGCTGTGCTAGGGTTGGATTACTGCTATTGCTGAGATTATTACAAATACATCTTTCCAAGTGGGAAAACCATTTGTTTTTTTTCTCTTTCTCTTTGCTTAACTTAGCCACCTGTAATACCACCTGTATGTTATTAAGAAATTAATGGAATTTCGGAATCTACCATTCAAACGTTTGCCGAAATGACAGTTCAACACTCTAGGCTTAGGTATAACTATAACATAGCTAACATTACTTTTTTACAACGGTGTTTATAACATTACCAAACATTATCCAAATTACTGCACAACTGTAGTCGAAATGCCTCCGGCAAAGTTGAATAGGATCCGTATAACATAACAATAACAAAACAAAAAAAAAACGCTTGCATTATAGATACACCTAGAAACAAAATGCTCGAAAACTACTCTATTTTGCAGGTTTGTTTTTATCTGTTCATATTTTTTTCTCTTTGTTTTATGTTTATTGCTAAAATGTTGCATACAATATTAATGTTTTACTAACAGGTAATTCTTAAGACAAAAAAAAACAATTTTTCTCTTCCGATACGCATTATCTATACGACAGGCTGGCTTGATGAAAGTTTCCCCACACTCATCGTCATCATCCTGATCTTCTCTGTGTACGTGTGTGAATGTGTGTGCATTCATTGTGGGGTAGAGTAGGTGGTGTGTATTTCTGTGTCTTTCGGTGTTGTTCATTATCTGTCTACTGGTTCTGCATTAGTATGACCTAAGTGTAAATGAATGCCGTTTTACCGCACACACGCTCAACAAATGTGGCATTGTTGGATGTTCGAGCAAAGACACATTTCTCGGGCACCATCCACAAAGCTCTAGGATGGACTAACCCTAGGATGGATTACACGGGCCAACCAATTCATCGGGACACGGTTGAGGAAGCGCTAATACTACGCATGGAAATATATACTAATATACTAAAAAAAAAAGGATAAAATGAATCATACGCATGAATGCTAATACTCTGGTAAGGAACCAAACGTCCATCCTAGCATTGGTTCTCAATAGATTGTTGCGCCACACGCGCAATGCGTTTTGCAAAGGTGTTCGAAATGAAAGGGACGAATTTGGAAACGTGTCGCTTCTCTAGGCAGAGTGTAATCGCAAGCAATATCTCTAATAAATATCTCTCCTCTTCCCTGTTGGCGTGAAAAAAAAGCAATTATCTAACGTTCAGATAAACAAGGACAGACACACAAATTAATTACATTCGACGACGCATCCTGAATTCTACACACTCGTCCTCTGTTCTCTTGAAACATCGCGAATTGTATGATTTGTGCCTACGCGCGCACGTGTTTGTGGGGTTTTGTGTGAGAGAGGATGCATTACGAAACTGCACTTCTTGGTGCAGCTGACAACACACTTCAAAAGGAGTTTAACAGGTAGACATACGCGTTCACAGTGTTATGCTAACGGGCGTCAAGTCACAGCATAATACGGCGTATTACGGTCGGAAGTGATGGAACTATTTCTAACGAAGGTGTCACGTTTAGAAACAAACTCTCTCTTGTATGTATGGGAGTTTGTGTGTGTGGGTGTGTATTTATGTTCGTGTGTTTCCTATATAGGACAAAGGGAAAGGAGTGCGTCGCTCCCGTTACACGCGTGCGTTTAGCTCACCGTCTGGTTCGCGATTATTTTTAATTTTGAAACTATAAAAAAAGGGAAAGAGAGAGAGAAAGAAAAAAAAAGAGAAGATAGAAACAACCAATAACAACAAAATGAGCGCAAACAATTACGTAGTATGGGGCAAAACGGGGATGAAGGGCAGTGGGGGGAAAATGATGGAAAACAAATCATTGCATACTAATATACCACCTTACACAGATATATCGTGATATATGATAAAAGGAAGTAGGAAGTAAATAAAAGTTTTTTAAAACGATGAGAAATTGCAAAGAAAACAATAAAGAAAAACAAAACAAAAAAACAATGCAAATGCAGATGTAAACAAAAATAAAAGAAATGAAGAAAACATATGCGATTATTACAGACGTTAAAAAACAAGGAAAAGAAAGTAAACTATTATGAAAACTAGTACTCGTACGACTAATGTTCGCAGCCAAAGAGGGAATGTATTGAAAGTTTGTAAAGTTGAATCGTTGTTGCTAAGAAAGCGCAAGTACAAGAAAGTACCAAAACATTGTAAAACTCGAAAAGAGAAACGAATTTTCGCATACCAGGTTAGGGAGCTACGCACTACACGTAGCGTACACTACGAAAGCTGGGAGGAAAATAAAAAAAAAAGTATTAATCGTGTGTCGCTCGAAGGTGTATCAATCATGCCCCGAAAGAACGTCGCAAAAAAGGTCAACTGTTAAACTGTACACAACAAGGATGCACATTTTCAAGAGTTCGAACAATCCGCGCACAGGTGTACTGCTGGTGTTTGTGTTTTTGTTTACGCGTGCTTGCACGGTGCGATTCGTGTTTAATTTAGATTTGTTTCGTATACTACGGGTATGTACATTCGATAAAAACTAAATTAGAACTAATTACAGCTACGAAACAGCACGTGCGCATCAAGAAGTCAGTCGTATAACGCCAACGGGAAATCTGTATAGCAGTAGAGCAGAAAGTTGATCCTTGCGTAGTGTTTAAGATCGTCTCCTAATCAGAGGACACAATACGGACCCTAGAACCTGCTGTTCGCACATTTGATAACGTCTTGGCTTCTAACCATTAAGACTAGGATATATCAATGTATGAGGAGTTCGAAGAGAATACGGCTACCTTTCAAGTTTATTGATCGCTTGAAATGATTGTGACGCTCGTTTGGTTTTGCGGTTTGGTGTTTTGAGGATTAATGTGGTATGCCTAGGCCTAGGCGGCAGCAATTGTTAAACGTACCACGATCATACGGATGTTATCAGGTGATAGTCTTGTTAAAAATGACTTAAATGGTAGGGAAATCAATTTAGTTTTCAGACGATTTGCACACATTTAGGCGGCTTGTGAAGTATGCTATCTGCATGGAATAAACACGCCTAAATGTATGCAAAGTTTTTTTTTACAAAGCTACAGTGCATCAAACATGTTCGAAGGTTTTATCAAGACCATCCTCTGGATAGCATTAAAAGTTTTAAACTATTCTCTGCCTGATTTTGTTATGTTTAGCTTGAGTTTCAAACGCTGTACAAAAAAAAATCTATCTCATTGCTACCTTTCTCCTTCTATACCGTTCTCTTTGTTACATTCTGAATAGCTATGTCGCATCATAATGTCAAAACGAATCCTCTCATTCTTTTTAATCGTTTGTTTTTTTTTTTACAAATGTTCGTATGTTGCTTATGCTGCAGACATCTGGCACACATTGTGTTTAGCAAATTGTCCTTTTCAAACCGTACACTGCTCTGTATCGCTTTTCTCAAAATTACAAACACAATCTCAGTCTCTACTGATTGAGCCTAGAAGTAGAGAAAAAGTAGACAAAGAGAAAGAGAGAAACGGAGACAGAGAGTGAGAGTGTGGAAGAGAAGAGAGAGAGAGAGAGAGAAAGAAACAAATAGTATTTAACTTTAACACAATCACTTGTTTTATCGCATCGTGTGTATGTAATCAAAGGCCAAAAAACAGGGGACAATTAGGAGCTGGACATTCGGATTGGGCGAATGGGTGTGGCGCAGGTGAAGGGAGAACTGGTGGTGTAAATGATGGCACAAAACCAACGGCGTTTATATTATAGCGGATACGGAAAATGTGAAACAGATTGCTAACGAGAAATTTTTATCAAGCTTCGCAATATAATTTATTCCATAACGATTTCATACTATTGTGTTGTGCCACTGCAATTAGCCGCCGCAAAATCAAGTAAGGAAATTTGTACATAATGTATTGGTTGACTAATCGTAAGGATTATATTAACTTTCATCATGAAATATTTTACGCAATATTTACGATCATATAGGAAAAAAAAATTGCGTATTTCGTTACAGCAGAAATCTTATGCTTCGATCGATGAGGCATAAACACAGCCAAATTGTATACTGAACAATTGGAACAAATAACAGAAGGCAAAATATATATATTAATGGAGAGCTTGCGTTTGTGGTGTGTTTAGCAGCAGTTTATAAAATGGAGCATAAGGGGATAAAAGAAAACATTGTTTAGGGCATTACAAAAATGATCTGCAAATGTTTCACATACGGTTGGTTTTGAGCACAAGATCATTTTGAACCAGCAGATGCGTGTTTTGTAGAAAGAATAGGTCAGTTGTATATTTCAAAAAATTATGTAGATCGGACAATCGAAACACATACACAGCCCAGTTGTGGACAAACCGAAAACGTAACTATCCCTAGCAGCAATCTTACTAAAAATGCACAAACTCATCAGGTGAATACCACAAGTTTGGGCGATTTGTCGTACACAGTTCATGTGCTTTGACACATTCGCCTTAAAGTATGCAATTCGGTTGACTGCATATGCTTCATTGCATGACCATGGTTTGCGAATTTTTAACAAGTCTGCTGTTTGGGTGTAGCCCGAAGAAGGAGTAGCGCGATGCACAATGTGTCCAGAGCACGAAGCAACATATCAAGAGAAAATACTCTCTTTCATAAATATTCTAAGCGTTCGTTTAAACAAATTGTTGAATTTGGAATAAAATTTTGACTTTGTTACGAGCTCGGTAAGGAAGAGAAAGGAATCAGTGCACGATGAGATTAAAAAGAATAACATATTTTGCTTTAAATATGACTGAATCGAATACACATTAAATATCCTGCCACAGAATACCGTAACACTATTGTTTCGTTACATTACTATTACCAAGTTGTATGTTCTATCATCTATAATTTCTTCGATTTATATAGACAACATCATATGCAAAAGAAATGCTGAGACCTTTTTTTTTAATACATCTTAGTATTTCCGAAGAAGGAACTTAATAAAACAAACCGATTAAAACCAATAAATCAAAACTAAGCAACAGCACATGCGACATATTGTGTAAAGTTTTAGGTTGATGTCGATAAACAATAAAACTTCAAACGGAAGTGAAACAACCATTTTAATATTGTATTTAAAAAACAAATCTCAAATGTCATTAGTAAACTATACTGAACAGCAAACAATTAAAAGAAGGGTAAATAATAAACTATAGTATTAACAGCGAGCGAGTGGTTAGAGGTCGTAAAACAAAGGGAGGTCCGAAAATGGGTATTTGCATAGACATTTCTCATGAAAGTTTATCATTGTGCAACGGTTTCTCATTCTATTCTTTTACAATGTTTCACCAATGTTTTCGCCACTGATGGATGTGTGAATGAGGTAAAGCCCAATGCGATGCGATGAGAATAAAGGTATCGTTAGGCATGAAAAACACACAGAAAGAAACACATAGAAATATGGCACGTGACATGAAACAAACACACAGTTGCACAGTAATAGTGTACAGATATAACAAAATGAAAGACAACAAAACATATTAATTAGCAATGTTAGCCAGCTTCACAAAATGTGTGCGTAATTATCAGCGTGATATCATAGGACAGCAGAGCGTGAAAAGGGAGATAGAAAAACTTTGGGCAGATCCATTACACCGTTTACTTGTATAGATTTTTCATTTTGCTTAAAATAGAGGTTAGCCAACAAATACAGGTGTCTTAGAGATAACATAAGGAAAAAGAAGAAAAATAAGAACACATTTCCGTTGTGTTTTGGTTTCCTAAGTATCATTACGAGGCTTTTCTTAACATTTTATTAAGCATATATGATTTTCGCTAGCTTTGCCCTTGGTTTATGCTCGTTAATGCTTTGTTCTTCGATTTGTTCACTCCTAATCATTTGTTTAACATTGCTATCCTTCCATTTGTTTTCCTCTAACACGTATCGTTCGCTAACTTTCTAATGAATAAAGTTTCTTATCGTTTACCAATACGTTTTGGTGTATCTCTCTACAACACTACAAACAAGTTACACTTGGTTCATAAAATTGATTACAAAGAAGTCCTTCCAACCCATCTTCGGCTCTTTCCTTTATGCCGATATGGCCTTTCCACACGTTTCCCCTTAAACGCTAGTCCGAGAGTTTTTCTACCCAGCAGACCGAACTATACCATTGAGCCTTTGCAAACGAGAAATTGTGTATCTGTCAGTTCTCTAGCCCTACTACTCTAGCTAATAGCCTATCCACACTTAACAGTGCTTACGTGTTGTTCGTATACATCATCATCTCAAATGGAAAAGGAACAATAAAAAAAAAACATGGAAAAAGAAGAAAAACTATTGAATATTTTATAGAACAAATGAAAAACTTGCAATTGCAAAAACCGTGTCCTATCGAACGGTGTGTGTATGAATGTTCCGTTCTGCATACAGCTTTCCCTAAACCTTTTCCCCCGTTCCCCATTACCCGGACACATCCACCACCAGGCACGGTTTAGTCCTTTCCCGATGTATCCTTGAATTGGAAAGCCCTAAAACTGTAAAGCCATGAAAGCGCAGTAAAACGCAACACAATCCCATAGCGATATTCGCCACAGATGGTGCCATTCGGAGGCAAAAACAAATAAGAAAGTAGGGAAAAAGAAAGAAAAAAACAAAACAAAAGAAGAACATTATAATTGAATTTTCCCAAGGGAACGAAACACACAAAATAAAATGAAATTTCCAGTAAACTCTTCAGAACATACCGGATAAACGATATTTTTAAAAGAAAAAAAAACACACACAATGGGACAAGGAAAGAAAAGTGAAAAAAACTATCACTAAACACAAAACCAACTTCTATGCTGTACTATTCATTTGGGTACGCACAAAAAACAAATGCGTTTGAGGAGTAAAATTCTCACGCCTTCTCTGGTGTAGTTGATTTAATTGTTTCCCCTTTAATGCAACTACGTAACAGCTTTCAAGACCAAACATGTAAACACGTCACACAACAGCACCTACGTATATATAAATATATATCACAACATAAACACATGGCATCTCGAACAACACACGAATACAATCAACTTTCTTGGATACATAGAGTGAGCTAACAATGAACAATAATTTGTGAGACATGTTTGGACTTTCTTGTGCACCACACGTTAACATGTTAATTGAGTATAACAGCGTGTGAGAGTGCAAATGGTTTCATTTGAATTCGAAGATTAACTACAGTAATTTGAAATTTGTAATACTATTCGCTGATTAAATTAGGAAAGAATCGCAAAAGCAGAGTACCTTGATGATGAAGTGAGTGAATGATCGATACATTGAAACAAAATCACTACATGAAAATACATATGAACAAAGAGGTGAAAATGTTGGAAAAATTACCCATAATTAGCTTAACAACGGATATAATTTACTAAAGCAATACGTGGGACACTAGAAGCGTACTAATTTATTAAATACGAACAGAAAATGGAAACGAAAAAGGAAAATCAGAAACAAAGGGAACACATACTTAGTGAACAACAGAAATACGGTAAAAAGCGACAGCGTGGAAATGGTACTGTTCCACAAGTTAGAAACATGAAACACATTTAGGAATGTGGATAGGAAAGTGCAAGTGACAGATAGGAAATAGAAAGAGAGAAAGACAGAGCGAGAGAAAGAGACACACACACACACAGGCTGGAGGAAGAGATGCACCAGAGAAGAGAAATAACGCGGTTTTGGGGTACTTACCGTTTGCTAAATCTGGTAGTAAGTCTTTGCAAGAAAGTCTTGCCAGAGTGTGGCGAATCACCGACATTTCCGCCCGTTCCGGCGTACACCGTGCTGTTTCGGGATCTGGTTTGTCCTGTAGGTCGTCGTTCATCGTTGTCCGGCGGTACATGCAAATGGGTGGAAAAATTAGTATTCAAGTTCTACAAACAATCGCACGGCTTCTGTGAGAGAAAAGTTCACTAAAAACCTCTCGTTACCCTCCCTTTTTTCACCAGCGTTTCATCTCCTTCCCACCATAAATCAAACCACGATGTAATATTATTTTATTTTAAACCAATATTTTGTACTCCTTTATTCAAGAAGGAGGAATCAAGAAAATAAAGTAAAATTTTGAAATAAAAAAAAATTAACCAATTTCATTTCAATAAAGAAAACATTAACGAACAAAACGTACAGTACACTAGAAGCACGAGTCAAGACATTTGATAATTATATGAGCAGTAGGGATAGCAAATGCACGTGAAGGAGAAGACAGTCAAGTGTTTCTATCGATAGAGGAAGGATTAAATTTTACTATGTTCAACAATGATTTTATTCCGCTACCGGTTTTTAAAGGGTCTTGCTCACCAATGGAGCTACATTAAACGTGTTGCTAAATTTTGCACGATAGAAATAAGATAGCACTAGAGTAGCATCCACATGTATCTAAATGAACGAAAATCTAAAGTAATGCAACATCGGTTCGTTTCGTATCGAAACGGACGGATGGAAGATATACCGGGATACACAGATGCAGAGGATACAGCGATGCGGTAAAAGGGGTAGGAGTGAAACCGGGAAGGCAAGAAAAAGCTAGGTTGTTTATAGTAAACAGTCTCCTGGGCATGAACGCAGGCGCACACACTACACACTTACCCGAATGGAAAGTCGATCGCGATGGAACATTCCTGGGAAATGCAACCGGTTGTCTGGAAGAATTAACGGCTGGTGTAAGACTATTGCGATTCACCATGCTGTGTAGTGTTTTTGTTTGAACGTGTGTAAAAAAGGTTGTGAAGGGTTGTGGTGTTTGTGTTTGCATATATAGATATAGTATAATGTAGTAAATTGAATAGTTGTGAAGAGGAAGGTGAGGATATTTCCGTGTTTTTTTTGTTGTTGCAAATATGTTTTTTTTTGGGACATGAAATAAGAATATTTCATCGTTCGGGAAAGGTATGAGTACACAAATTCAGGTGAGTTGAGCGGTTCATTTTATGCAGCCAAAGACGTATGCACGCGAAATCGTTTGTACATATGGTACAAGCAAACAATTCAAGTTCAAACCACGAAGTCAAAGTATGGAGATAGTGGTGTTGATGTTGGGAAGAGTAATAAAAGAAAGAAAAGGAAAAAATGGGATAAAATATCGCAGGCATCATGGTTGGACGTCAAAACACGTTGACACGGCCATTCGAAGATCGGTTCAATCGTGACGCAGATGGGTCACGGGTATGAAAACGGGACAACGGGCACGGGGAACGGAAACATGATCGAAGCCAAAAGTTCGGTACATTACGGGCGGGAACATGAAAAGAAAAAGAAAATAAATAAAACGTGAAATAATCGAAAATTTTCGAACGGGATCGAAAAAAACAACTGGGAAGCCGAACAAAGTAAATGCGTGAAAAGGAATCAAAAAGAAAAAAAAAACAGAAAGAAAGAAACAATCTATAGAAGATTCAAACCAAACGCAAACAACCCGTATGAAAAGCATAAACTCAGTGAACGATTCAAACCATAACCTGGAGAAGCGAGTAATGACCGTTGTGGAAACCGGAGCAGATGAAGAAAAGTTGAAACACGCATACATGGGAAAATTATACAATGAAAAAAAGGTTGTTTTTTCCTGGACGCATTTTAAAACTGCGTAGTATTAATCGTTGTGCCATAACAATTTACCATACCGACAAACAAGGACTCATATCGTGTCACATTATCGTAATCGTATCCACTGAGGATACGTTAAAGATTTTGTAAAGCTGCTCAAAACTGCAAACGCACGTATAGGGTTTGGATTTTACAATGAGGACCGTGTTTATATTATGGATGGTTGTACAGAGTATCCATGCAATGCTACGAGCCTTGGGATTTACTGGGAGTCGTTTAGAATGCAAAGAGAAACGAGGACCTCTTGTTGGACAGTTGCGTTTGATAAATGGAACAAGGAAGTGTGGGAGGGAAACCACTATTCGAATACAATCGTTCGTTTAAGAACAATTTTATAGTGATAACGTGTTTCTACACAGACAATTTCTATCATGCACAAAAAATAAAACATGTTCTATGGTGGAATGTACAAGAAATAAAAATTTAACATAAAATAAACATTCCATATAATGTGTCTTATTCTTTGTGTACATGCTTTACAGCAATCGATGAAACCGCATTCACACGTCAATGCTTCGACTGAGGTAGTAGCGTTCAAAACCGATCGCGTTTGCTTCAACGGTACGAACAACGAACGGAGCGCGTTTCTATAAATAGCTTATAAGTTGGACATAGAAAAGCCAACTTACAAGACCAAGACTAGGGAGACTCTCGTTATCCTCGCCGACGGTGGTACAATTTTGATCCCGACGTACGTCATCGTCTTTAACTGGGCGTACATAGCAAGGAATCGATTCAAAGTTCCGAAACTATTCATAGGTTCCATGTCAAACGGACCTCTTTGCGAGGTCTATTAAGGTCCTTCCTGCCGATGGACGCACGAACGCCATCAATTACACTGATGACGTGTGAATACGTAAAAGACATACAGCTCACTAATGCATATAAATGATTTAATTAATAGTACAATGCTTGAACCAGAATGAGCTGGTTAGCAATTCGGTGAACTAATACAATCGTTTTGTACACATCTTGTGCATGTCGTTTTCGCGCCAATACAAAATCTTGTGTCTTATCGTATTACTTCAACAAACCACTAGAAACGAATCTACATTCTCATGCAAAATAATAAAAAAAAAAATATATAAATTTGTGAGGCAAAACAGAACCATCGAACAATCATCCATTAGAAGAAGACGGCAAACAATTTAAGCGAAAAGACAAAAATGTTTCGAAGAAATTTTACACAAAACTAACAAAGGAAAACATTATGCGTGAAGAATAGCAATATGGAGGTTGATGTGCATAAGCTATCAACAAATGCCAGCGTTAGAGCGAAACAATTCGACAGAAGACAGGTATCGAATCGAAGGTAAGAAGCAGAACTAGACAAATAGCGCGCGACAGTGTAAACTATGACGAAAGTAGATACAGAAACTAACGAAAAACTTTACGTACGAGATGAGAATTAGATATTGTAGCGAAAAGAGATAAAAATTTACGATCAAAACAAAACATTTACAACCCAAAATTGGTAAACCATTACGCAAAAACAAACCAAAGACGTTAACGAAACAACAGAATGGCGTAAAATTATCCCCGAAATTAATTCACCCAACGAATTTGTTTGTGGGAAGTAGTGACTCACCGAAAAGATGTGTGGGTTGGTACCGAGTATACGAGTACGAAAGGTTCAAACCATTCAGTATCATTGCATTCGTTTGGCGGGAAATATGCGCCCACCGGGTAGTTTCGATCGGTACCCGCGATCCACGCGGTGTTGTCCATCATTACAGTGAATCGCAATGCCAAAAACGCGAACAAGGCGAAAGTATGGCCCACGCGAGTGTGTGCAGTGCAGTAGTGGTTGAGAATAAGACAAAAACAAACCCAAAATTCACCATCGTCCGCAATCAGCCGATAGACGATTGTGTTGCGGTCAGGTGGTTATTTAAGAATGGTTTTACATTGCACAGTGGCACCGGAAAGTTCCGAACCGGGCATGACGTTGAGAGAAAGAGAGAGATTAACGTTTAGATGGAAAAGAAAAAAAGGAAATATAGAAGATAATGATAAGAAACACGATGTATTTCGTTCGTACAATTCGGTTATGTAAGGATAATTTAAAACACAAACACAAGGGCGAAAACAAAATTATGAGCGATGATTTTTTAAACAAAATATCAATAAAACAGAACAATGAAGCAATCCAATAATACGGAAGTATCAAAGAGCACATGAATCAAAGAAATCATAACCATTGGTACAAATTATAAACTTCTTTGCGCCATTTGGCATGTTGATCACAGGCTTTCGCAGAACGTACACAGTCCGGAGAAAGCGTAGTAGAGAGTAACCAAGAAATGTAATGCATAAAAAAAATCAAACAATAGAGAAATGGAAAGCACAACATGATAACACACACATATAGTTTGAAACTTCGTGTATCCCAGCTCAATGAATGGACAGATAGGAGGAAAATATGTATAAGGAAGTGGACGAGTTGTTTCAAGTAAGTTTGTTTTAGTTATGCAAACATATGAAAACAAATGTAAGAAATGTTTCAAAACAAAATGCAAACGTTACACCAAGAAAAGTAATTGGAATTTAGATGATCAAATAATGATTAGAGCGTAAATCAATAGCACATCTTATGATAAAAAGAAGAAAACCGAAAACGGATCATTGATTCGGTAGAGTAAATCAAAAGAAACACATCGTACAGTGTGCGCTAGTTTTCCGAGTAGTCAGCGAAAAACGAGCAAACAAATGGCAATGATACAACGAAAAAATTAAACAGAATATAGAAGAACAAAACAACGAAACAACAACTCTAGAGAACATTGTGTTTTATACCTTTGTCTGAGGGGATCGTTCGTGGCGGCACTATTGGTAGTACTGTCGACAGACGGACCGGGACTGGAGACGGATGCACTCTTCACATGTCCCTTACCGGTGCCGCCACCACCACCGCCTCCTCCTACGCTACCACCACCGCCACCGTTGCCACCACCCGTACCGCCAACGTTAACACCACCACTGCCGGCAGTAGTGCCAGTGGTACCGGTAGTGCTTCCGGTTGTGGCACCGGTGGTTCCTGTGCCGGTGGTGTTCGCGCTACCACTGTTGGCGACCCCACCTCCACCACCACCGGCGCCGCCACCACTACCCGCACCACTAGTAGCCGCCGATGCCGAGTTGCCACGGTTGAATTCGGGTATTGGTGCGACGAAACTGTTGCTACTACATACCGGAGGAAGGTATATTGCGGTAATATTGGTTTAGGTTTTCCCCAAGTTTGGAGTATTAGTTACAGCGCAATTGATCGTCAATTACGGTTTACAATTTATGTGTACGATGAAAGCAAGCGTAATGTAAAGAAAGAGAGAAAGAGAGAAAGAGAAGAGATGTCGTGTTGCCGATTGTATATGCAGGGCACGGAGAATTAAAAAAAAACAGAGAAAACAGATGTATATCAGGATTATGGGAGAATTTAGTTAATTTTTTCAGTATAAATACTTGAAACCCCTTTTAAGGCCAATAGTGTGAATACGACGAATGGTGAATGTATTCTAATTCGAGGCAAATGTAAAAAAATCATAATGCTAACACTCAAAAACAAAAACCAAAAACACAATCAGAACGAACAAAGCAAAACCCCTCATCAAACGGTAACTGTGACAAATAAATCTGTATATAGATGCAACCAGACCAAAGCGAAGTTTGTACATTTTTACGACTGTGTTACGATAGCCTTTCTTCTATCTAAAGTGAAAAAGAATAAAGTACTTTTTCACGACAGGAGCAACACTCCATTCACTACAACAAAGGGGGAAGTCAAACAATCAACGAACCAAACTTTGGAAATATTCTATCCTAGCTAGAGATTTCAAACTTAATAGAACATTCGATACCATTTCTGTTGAATACGCACGCATTAAAAGTAAATCAATAATAATCTAATCCTTTTTAAAATCTCATTGGCGAAGATCTAGAGACCAAACGGACGGGTGAAAATCGAAACAAAGAAATTGTCAAGTGCAGCTTTTCAAGTTTTGTGAGAAACAAAGAGCTTCGGGAAAAAACAATTGAAAATCCAAACACACACAGACGCTTATCAGAGGTCAAACGTGATAAATGTGGGGAGGAACACTGGAGATAAATAGAATAGCCTAGATGTATTAATCAATCGGTAGTGCGAATGTCTCTACCTAGCACTATAACTGCTTCAGATCAGACAGACATCGGTATGCAAAAACTAACAACTGATCACTGGAACTGGAGAACGATAGGCTCCCCTTTCCTCTTTTCCATTTCAGTTCTAATTCCAGCTATGCTGCACGAAAACTAGCAAACCACAAAAGAACAACGGGGAATATACGACTTGTGACAGGGGTTCACGATTGTTGAACAAAACGGAACCGTATCGTGAGGGGTGTTACGGCCCATTTGATCGGACGCATCAGGATGGCATCGCCGGACACACTTACGTGGGATCCGTGGTGGAGTTTGTCTTTTCTGTGGACGATGTCTTCTCGTACAGCGTCGTGGACCGTCTGGGCATTAGGCCGGCACTGGGGCCTACTGTCCGGGAGCCGTTGCTCGGGTCATACTTGGTACTCGTACTGCTGCTGGTAGTACGCGCTTTCGCCGGGCTGGAGATCGATGCTGCAGGGTTTGGATATGGTAGAATAGTAAAAAAATTCAACATTATTCAAATGCTTACTGCTATTCTAGCGCGCCAAACACAAACGCTTTCACTTACAGTTGTCTACCGAGGTAATCGGTTTAGTTATGCTCGATGCCGGTCGCTGATTCTGTGCGGCCAACCGTGCCGTATTTTCCTTGATCGTCGCCGAGTCGATTGTATTTTGACGCTTGAAATTACTGCTTCTGCGAATAGAAAGTATATAGAATCAATATATTACTCCTTAGTTAAGCCTAAACCATACACGATACTTACATCGATGTTCTTTCAGATGCACTGCCGCCACTACCGCCAGTGCCTGAACTGTGGTTGCTGTTCGCTCCAGCGTGAACACTGTTCCCGGTGACGCCGGCCGTACCGCCACCGCCGGTACCGCCGCCAACCACCGTACCGGTACCGCCCGTTGTCGCAATATTGCCGACAACACCGCCACCACCGCCGCCGCCCACGCCACCACCTCCGGCACCGACAGCGGCGGCAGCTGCGGCTGCGGCCACGGCCGTCGTTGGACCGACGCCTGTAATGAAGCGTTGGAAGATTTCTAAATTTTTCATGACAATACCGTCGAGCCCCGGGTCATTCGCAACACTCGGTCGCCCCGGGGACATCCATGAAGTGCAGGGTGTTAGTAGAGAATATGTAACCATGCAGTGAACATTCTGCTATGGCAGAGAGCCACAATGTATCAAGGATCAACCGAAAGGGTTATTATTCGTCAGATATATTGGCGACTTAGTTAGTCGTGGTACACTAACACTACGTAAATACTGGTGGAGTAAACTCTCGAATGAGTTTGCTAAAAATTTGTTTCGTTTTGCAACACTAAAAGCCATGCCACTAAGACATTCTTTTCGAAGGCGTGTGTGTGTGTCTATGGAACATAAACCAAGTACAATACTTACGCAGAGTTTCGCCACCGCTGGAGGCTCGCCGGCTTGGTTTGGTGCTGGACGCGGATATGCTTCGATGCACGCCGCGATGCGTTGGGCTTTGCACCTGGGAGTTACCGGCTGCGGCACCCTCGTTGCCGGCAATGTTACGTAACGACAGGGACGATCCGGACCGGGAGCCGTCCGACTCGGACTGTGTTACATCGAACAGCCAACCATCGCAAGTACCATCGAACGCAAAATGCAAAAAGAGAAGAAATTAATCCATTAGTGATTTTTCATTTGTACCATAATGCGGTGCTGAACGAACGAAACAATCTAACGGGATGAGTAGAAAGAGAGCACGGACGAACAAAACAAATCTTCGGCTTTTATGATTAGAATAAAGTAAAACAAAAAACAATCCTCAGTTAAAACAATCAGTTTCGTTTCAAGGTGGGACATATTTGGAAGTAGTAGAAGCGATTCTGTTCACCGGCGCCGGAATGGAACTCAGAACGAGTTATGGGAAGAAAACATTAGTGCGGTAGCAGTCGTCGGTGCGCTTATTGTATTTCCGTGACGTTGGTGCTCTTCAATCCCACACGTATGGGCTGGACACGTGAGCGTAGTATCATCATTGCCGATGGCAATATCCACACGACAGGCCGGCCCGCCCGGGGACCTTGTACTCAGTTGTTTGGTTTAGGTGCGCGTCTGACTGCCAGTTTCATTAATTGGAATTTATTGCCCTGCCTATAAGCGGGGCCACATCCGAGCAGTTCCATGATCGGTCGTTGCGCGGAAGGTAACAGTATCGTCGTAACGAGACGCTTTTGTGAGTGCCGCACACAGCAAGTGCAAATATTTATCACACCCGAACGATGACGGCGCAGTGCAGCAATCTAATACACAGCGCCATACTCCTTTTGGCGATCTGTGTATGGGAAGATGGATGGATGCGACCGTGGTTCCTTATCATGTGCTTATGTGAGATACGCCATCATCTTAACCGTTTCCGAATCCATGTAACCTGCTTTGGGCGATTCCTCATGTTCCATCAAAAGCGGCAGCATTTTCTGTGAGCCGTAGCATTGTAATTTGTAATTTATGTACAAGCTGATTTGCTATTTCCAGTTTTCCCCTTTTCTGTCAAACACACATAATCGTTCAAAAGCAAAACATTCCAACGCCGGTGAATAGAACGAGAGAATTGTTTATCTGACCCTTCTATACACATTTCATTAAATTATGATTTTTCTGATGAAACGCATTATATAATTGTGGAAAATGATGAGCCTCGAAATGAAACCGAACGGGAGATTGGTTGAGTTTGTATGCTACTGTGCTGGTATTTGTAAGATCAGCGGCGAGAAGCGAAACTAAGAAAGGAAGGAATAGTAAAAATTGAATCGACAAGAAAAAAGTAGAACAAAGTCAGACGAAAGGAACTATAAAATAACTGCACGTTCAACTACGCGATTGAAACGTTCAAAAAATGATATACGAAAAACAATAATGAAACAAATCAGCTGTATCCGCGACAAATGTTGCATGAGTTTCGTAATTAACTTAACAGCTTTAAATACAGCTTTTGTGGTGAGAGTAAACGTTGAAAAGAATGAGAACATTTTTCTGTGAATGTGCATTTTGTTTTGTGAAGTTTAAGAAATAAAAACAGAAAGGCATAAAACTAATCAAACTAAACTAGAAAAAAAAAACGAAATGCGAGCAACAGAGAGGAGGATGGATAGTTGGCGCAATGCCAACGATTAACAATAAAACCTAAAATAAATTACGACGAAATTGTGTACGATGATACCGCACAAAATGCTGAGGACAGAAAGGATTTAAACAGGATTCAGAAAACAACGGCACAAGTTGGGATGGAAAGTGGAAGGAGAATACCCTACAAATATGTAACAGGAAACAAACAAAAGTAGCACCATATTTAAATGATGATGCTCTCCTAGAGCAGTTGCTTTGGAAAGGAAGGAAAATGGGATTGTTTCTTGAAAGAAAGGTGTTGATTAAGAAACGGGAACATTAAATTACAGGAAAATGTAACGTAACATGAAAAAGAACGTAAAAACCCAAACTTACGTCGGTGCTTTTTCTTCCGAGCAGTAGATAAGTGGCGAATACGTCATCGTACATGGTGTTTGCCAATGAATCTTCAATATCTTGCCTATTGTAGCCCATCGCGACTAGCGCTTCTGCACGCACGTATGTGTGAGGTTTCGATTGTGGCCGGGGAGAAGGTTTAGGTGGTGGTGATAGGTGTTTGATTATTATTTTGTTTCCGTTCGATTTGCGTACAAATCAAGCGAAATTCGTATATTGAAGTGTGCAGATTAAAACGCCACAGAATTGCATCGGTTTCGTCGGGCCCAGCACATGCCCATCAGATACATACGGACACACATACAGTACAGAGGTGCACATGGGTCGTTGTTAGAGCATTGTGCGGCAGATCGCAGCAGGTTTATGGGTAGCGCAGGGCACGGACAATATTTGTATGATGAAAAATCAAATGAAACGAGAAACAAGAGAAAGAAAGAAAGCAGAAAAAATCATTATAGGATGCGAACGCGAAACAGACAGTTGAACACACATATTTATGTTAGACATACACACTATTTACGTTACTGGGGAATTGTTACTTTTTTCTCTCGTTTCACGAGAAAAAGGGACATTGTTAGTAGCACTCGAGTGAAGGATATGAATGAGACGAAATTGCTTCGGCCAATTGTATCGTGTTGAGTTGTACACTGATGTTTGGTTCTCTTCGGATTCATATATCTTCAGTCAATCGCATCTTTTCGAATTACTCATAAAACGTCAAAATCCAAAACATATAACGCAACGTGTATTTAAAAAAAACTACATTCCACAACAATGCATATAAAAAAAATTAACACCGGAAACACGCGCAACGTTCTTTTCACGGACATTTCGCACAGATGAACGATTGCGCGGAAATAATTGCAACACAAATTTATTTTTATGCCATTCTTTACTTCATTGTGTCAATCGAAATCGCACAACAGTCCAACATACTGTAATGTTGATGCTTGATAAAATAAAATTGCATGTAAGATTTAAACAGAAGCTTTATTTATGGCATGATAATAATCTTCGCATACTATTCGGGAACGATTCAATGACGAGGCAAGCATTTCATGGCGATCAACACTGTCAAATCTACAAGAACAGCAAAACACATGCACATAAAAATAAGACTTAACTACTTCAAATTATTTTAAGAAAAAGTTTAAAACATTATTATTAACAAATTTTGGAATATTTGGTAAGATGGTAATATGTTGTACATCCGATGTGGGGAAGCTGCTTTTTTAACACCATACGTGACGGTGATGAAAGAGTTCCAAGTTACTCAAATTCTACTCTCGGAGACATCACAACAAAACGAGATAATTCGCGTACGGATGGCCACGATGTAGGCAATGTAAGATAAAAACATAAAAAGAGCTTACTCTTTCTGTAAGGATAAGGAACGGAAAACAAACGAACAAAAAACACGCATGATATGTAAAAAAAATGTGTGGTTTAAATTGCTGAAGGATACATGTAAAACGTATTGTAACAAATATAAAAATTGCCGAGAAAACACATTAAATAACAACAGTACATAATTGCCATAGTGTAATAAAAAATTTAGAAACAAATGTGCTAACTAAAGTGGACGTAAAAAAATCGAACCAAGCGTGAATTCGATTGTGAGAAGGTTTCTTATTCAACTGCTTGCACGCGTGATTGTGATTGCGTGAGGGGAAAAAATTGCAAGATATCAAAATGTCCAACAAACGACGAATGGCAGGAGTTTTTGCCAATGCATTTTGTCAAAAAAAAATCTCCCTCGACATGATGAGACTTTAACAGGAACACCGCAGTAAAATTCATGATTTGATGTATGTGTGCACGCGTGAAATGGTGCACTGATAAGATAGTGGAGCGCCGATGCGATGAAATGGATACAAGCTAGACAAATTAGTTACGTTTGGTTCGTACCAAAAGATTACAAAAACCGTTTGCGAACCATCCGAAAACAATGATACGAAAGCACGATCGTTTCTCGGTATGAAAAAAGGCAAGGTAAGATACAAAATTATGTGTATACACCATAAGATATCATTAATTATCTCAGTGCCATCTAGCAACATGAATTATCTCGTTTTGTACAGGTTACGCTCATTAAGAATAAAGGGGAAAATGTACTTGGCGACACATGTCGATGAATGATCGGAAATGTGAGTAAAAATTACAACATAATCTCGTCCGTCAAATGTATTCGCAAAACGTTGCGTTTCCAATTTAACAACATCCATCGGACGGAAAACAAATTTGTTGATCAAAAGCAATGATCTTTCATTGGTAAATTAAACGTCCAGCAGACGTTCTGAACGAAGAAAAACTAATGGTCGAATGTACATGAAAGAGATTTCAGAAGAAATAACAATAAAACGACAAATAACAAACATCAACAACAACAACACGCCACAGCAAAGTGTACAAGTTGAGTAGTTAGTGGAGCATACAGTACCCGTCTTACCTATCCGTTTCTGATCTTTAAGATCGGGCAACGGTTCGACGTACGGCTTCAGCTCATCGTCCTCATAGCCCATGTTCATCCACTTGTCCTTCATGATCGTTTCGAGGTTGGCGCGCTTCGATGGGTTGAGGACGAGGAACTTCTTCAGCAGGACCTCACAGTCGGTAGACATGTAGAAGGGAATGCTGTCCGCGTAACAGTAATTACGAGCGTCGTGTGATGGAAGATGGTGAGATTTAGATTCATTTCAGTTTTGAAACACAATTTGCATGGCAATTGCATTTGCGGATTATTGTGTTTGGGGCGCGTACGGTGTACAGCACCTTCGACAAAGAGGACAATACTTACCGGTACTTGCCCCGCAGGACGCGCTCGCGCAGCTCCTTTAGGGTAGCGCCATCGAATGGCAGTGAACCGCTGACCAAGGTGTACAGAATGACGCCAAGCGACCACACGTCAACCTCCGGACCATCGTACTTGCGGCCTTGGAACAGTTCGGGCGCAGCGTACGGGGGCGAACCGCAGAACGTGTCCAGCTTCGAACCGGGCGTGAACTCATTCGAGAAACCAAAGTCCGCTATTTTAATGTTCATCTCACTATCGAGCAGCAGGTTTTCCGCTTTCAAATCTCTGCAAAACGGGTAGCAATGTTTTGTGTGAATGACACACGCATACGTCTACGACGCGGCGCACCCTAGCAACGGTGCTTACCTGTGTATAATTCGCTTCTGATGGCAGTACTGTACGGCGGACACGATCTGTCGGAACTTGGCGCGTGCCTCCTTCTCCTTCATCTTACCGTGGGCGACCAGATAGTCAAACACTTCGCCACCGGACGCATACTCCATCACCAGGTAGAGCGTCTTCTCCGTTTCGATCACCTGAAACAGCTTCACGATGTTCGGATGATCGAGCATTTTCATTATCCGCACCTACGAAGTAAAAAAAAGATAGTGAATGAATGAGCTGCTAAGTACATTGCAATCACTTTTATATGGAAAATTTGTGCCATTTAACGTAAATAGCGCCATCTTTCGGTTCATGGTTTTCTGTTAAGTTACGCGTTGAGCTGAAAACGCCAGAATGTATGCAATAAAATAATCTACTACACCTGCCATCCAAACGTCTTAAATCTTTACTCGCAATATAACGATTGAGTAAATAATGTGCATATCTATAGCTGTGGGCTATAAAAATACTATAAACATTATAGGACAGCACGCCTTTATCAAAAGCTCTATTGTAAACGAAATAGGAAAAAGGGCTTCTCATATGGAATTAACAATAAAGTGTGATTTGAATTTTCCAGTAACTAAATGGCATTAAATCTGAACAACGTTTCATTTCACGCACCACATTTCACTGAAACATGGTTATCAAGAGGTACCACCCCGAGGAAAAGATTAGCTTTGTCTTCAGATGATAGCAAAGCAGTAATTATCAACAACATCACAACCATCCTTCGACTTTCATGTTAACGAAGCATAATTAACTGACTCTCGCAGGTGAACACTACCTGATAAGAAAGCGTAATTACGATGAATTACAGATTAGATTCGAGTCTCGCACTATCTTGATGCACGCGCAAACTCAAACCCTAATGAATACAGTTGAATCCAACAAAAACGCTCCTTCTTTTACTACTACTACCCGTATGGCGCTGAAAGACTTGCTACAGTGAAATTGTTTGCTGGGTGGTCTGTCTACGGAGTCATTTGCTTATTTGAATCTTCTACCACACAAAACGCTTTTGGAAAGCACTTTCGGTGGTGATGTTTTAAGGAGTAGTACGACTTCCGGACAATTTGCGTCCCAACTCGCAAGATTGTGTTGCACCCTGTTGTACCTACCTCTCGGTATAGTTTCTGCAGTGAGGAAGGATTCAGCTGGGTCTTATCGATAATCTTGATGGCGACCTCCTTGTTGGTTGGGACGTGCTTCGCCAGTTTCACCTTCGCAAAGTTTCCCTTGCCGATCGTTTTCAGCAGCTTGTACTTGCCGATGTGCTCCTCGCCCGATCGCCATCGGGCGGGTGTACCGCGCATTTGCATATTTGGTGAGCCCTGTGGATCAGAAGAAGAAAGCAAGATTAGTGTGAGTATTATTAATAATTGCGACTGTGCCCTTCTACCAGCAAGTTCAACTCGCAACCGAATGTCCATCCTAATGGAGATTTGCTGGGAAATGCCATCACCTGGTCTCTTCTCAACTCCCTGTCTCCCCCTTAACCTTCCGACGATCCAGTCGCAAAGGAATCGATACAACTCTCGCCCGTAAATCTTGCACCATTATGACAACGATGCCGATTGACCGGCAGAAGTATTTCAAACGCAACACAAAACCAGTCCGAGGTGAAAGTCGTAAAAATGTGCGTTACGTACCAAACAAACCCCGCTCGGGACGGTGATGGCGCGTGCTTCAATCTTCCGCACACCACCATCATCAACCGTGGGAGAGAGCGGTGATATTCTCGTAAGCAAAGCAGAAGTTTAGCTTTAATAATAGGCATAACCTTTCGCCCGAGTGCAACAAAAACAGAAACGGTTACCGAAACCGGGTTTTCCGCGAGTATGCAGCAGTAGTACTGGTTGATACAGTAAAGGGAGAGAGAAAAAAAAACACAAAACCTGTGAAATAGAACACACATCGAGGTATAATGGTAGGTAGGCGCGTGTACCTTCATGCTGATTTTCCCTGGCCCCGATGCAGACTCTGGCGTAGTTCTAAAAATACACCCGGCAAAGTAAAACATCAACGCATCGCACACATTCTTCTTTCCGGTCGCTACTGACGAAAATTGCCGGGAAGTCGTCCGCAGCTCTCACGATTTGTTTATGCCCATTGGAGCGTGTGAAAAATCTGTGGCTGTCTCTCGATACAACGGACAGTCGCCAAGCAGTCGAGAAGTTTGAATTTTCTATGATAGAACAAAAAAAACACACGCAAACATCATCAAGAGCAATAATAAAAAGCCTAAACATGTTCCCAAGATGGAACCGGGTCGTGTCAATCATGAACCACTCATGATACATTTTTCCATTAAAAACCTCTCTAATCCAAGATCAGACATGACCGAAAAGGCATCCAAGATTAATGGGCCCTTCAGCATAGCTTACTGTGTCTTACGTACTGTGTTTTATATACGATATTACACTGCAATTTACAAGCACCACTAGACGAGCTGGTCCGGAAGGTCAAGGTTTGTTGCATGAACAGGTAGCAGGCAGCATCGGAAACTTTGCAACCGACAACCAAACATAACGGAAATGCAGCAATAATTACACAAAGAAAATCATCAACCATTGTGCACCGTTGATTAAAATCTCTACGCATCAAACGAGCAGCAAGCTCGTGCTGGTGTCGATCGATCGAGTTGATCACCTTGAGCAAATAGAAGGTACGGATGGAACAGCTAGTTACCGGTGCAGCAAACCGCTTACAACCAATTATATTCAATCTAACTGCATTTGATGAGGCAAATGTCCTTGTGGACGTTACATGGGTGATGGACTCTATAACCACTAGCCGTTCGATACTTGTTCGACGGCTGTTGAGAACCCATTCGTGGAATGTATTCATACCCATCAAATATCTTCCTGATGCGCTGCGCTGCTTCGCTTACGACTTCCGGTTTGCTCAATAAATATCTTTGACTGAACGATTTAAATTAATCCCGACGGAGTTAAAAAATTTTCCCCGTATCGCTCCTAATAAGCTGATCGTAAACCATTCTGCATTATAACTATAAACCTTTGAGAAGAATTTAACATGTGACAAGTTCATTGCTGTGGTTAAAACACGGTTAAACGATCTTATGAGACTCATAAGACGGGCATCATATTAACGTTGCCATACTACAACAAGAAAAGAAGCATTTTTATTCGCAAACACGGCACCCTATTGAATATTGTCATAAATTTTCCGTAACCATAAGCTTGGGGCACTAATTCCGGACCGGCCTGGTAGCTTTACCATCTCATTCGTTTTTTTGTTTCTTTGATACCCTTATTACCAGCCAAACATTCGTCTGGGAGCCATCAGTTCCGAAAAAGGGACACAGTGAAGCGCACATAAAGCTTAAACTCTGGGTCGTAAAAATACAGCTCAGTTCAATTTTCTTTATGACCAGCTTCCACACTACTTCCATGGCAAGCGGAGTAGTAGTAGGGGATCGAGCTTATGTCTTTGGGGCAAGTAATTTCGCGAAACTGGTGCAAAGGAAATAAGCAATCGCAAACGTACACGGAGACGGTGCTGTAAAACGAACAACAATGAATTCTCATTCGTGTGTGCTCAGGTGAGCAACAATTTCCCGGCGGAATACTTGCACCCTGCCTTGTAGACATTGCCTTCCCAACTTCCATCCCACTTGCTTTTGTGCTTTAAGGATGGTGTGGTGCACTTTTTTTTTCTCTCCTTGTACAAAGCACCCTAATAAGGATGGGTCAAACAAGATGGCCTCATATACCATATACCGGTGCTCTTCAAGGGAAGAAAAACTTCTTCACTTTCTCAGCGAAAAAAACAGCGCCACCGTTTAAGCAACCGCCGTCATGGTGCTTGTACGCTTTCATGTATCTGGAAATGAAACTCTTTCACACATCGTGCACGATTCAATTATTGCGCCAAAAGAAAAACAGTGTGCTTGTTGTGCTTTTAACATGCTTGTTTTCCTTTCATTTTCTCAAGGTCCGCACGGTTCCAGAAAATTGATGCAAACCCCTCGGGCGACTTGACGTGATCGATCACGTAAATCCTCACCTATCAACAAAAGGTAGCCTCTTTCAATCACCGGGCGTGATATCTCGAGGTGGTTCTTTGGGAAGGTTGAGTTAAAGTTTCACCACCAACACGGTGCAACTCGTGTACCATTAACCTTTGGCATCTACTTCCAGAGCCCGCTGTGAATGTGGAAGTTTTGCTGAAGAGCTTTCCTCCATGTTGCGCATTTTCAGCCGAACAAGTTTGAGAAAAGTTTCCATTGTAGTTGGAAAAACTGTAGCGAATAGCCCCATGCAAAGTGCGCGGTAATAGTTCACACTTAGTGTGGCACAACGTGAGAGGCTGATGGCATTTGGTCGGTCGCGCAATTGCCGCTTATCTTATCGGTTGTGCTTGCGCTAGCGACATCAAGCACGCGATAAGCAAGATAGTAGGCAATAGCGGATTGCATAGGGCAACACCCAACCAAAGCTACGTTCTGTATGTGCTTTACATGTCACTACTACTCACACCAATGTACACACGTAGAGTATGTGGAAAACTTTTGATCCCGAGATTGAGTACATTCTCATGCCGCGTGTCTACCAAATGCCAACAAATAGCTGCAGTAATACCTAAAATAGACTGATGTGCAAGAGAACAAACACTCTAACTAATTACAGCTTGTAGTGCTGTCACTACTCTAATAGCGATGTGGAGTCCCGACAGCAACCTAAAATCTTCGAAGATAGTCATACCCGAGTGTCGTCCTGAGTAGGGCATAAAACACTCGTGAAATTTCTCCACGATATTTACCATCACGCAGTGGCGTAGTCGATCGACCATAAAAACGAAGCTAAACCGTTCAGTGAAAGTATAATTGTCCTTCGTATCCTGGTCACGGCACCAACGCATCACATTATCTGTCTCTCTCTCTATCACGTGTTACCTGGACTTTTTGTGTTTGTGCAGCGAACTGTTTCAGCACCTCCGCACTAATCTTCTTCTCGGTCGTGATCACCGCAGGTTTGGTACCACTGGAACCTACAACCGGTGGAACCGGGACTGTTCCGTCACTTCCCATCGTGGAAGAGGTGGTTGAAGTACTACCAGTGGCAGATGATGATCCTGTTGCGGTACTACCGCGTCCAGCTCCAGACACCAAACCAACCTTTGCCTTGTCGGCTGATGCCGAAGTTGACGGTGGTGCTGTCGTTGAGGTTGCCGTTGCGGATGGCTTCAGAGCTACCACAATCGGAGGTTTCGGTGCGAGTTTCTTGAGCCGTATCGTCTTGACAGCCGCCTCCGCATTCTTTGTGTCCGAAACGGTTCGGTTGATGATGCGGGTCGCCTTGGGGTTCTTGCTATAACCCGTGGCTCCACCGGTTGAACTGCGACCTTCCTCGCCTCGCTTAAATGCATTCTGTCGCGCATTGGCTAGATCATCGTCGCTATCGTCGTTCACACCGCCACTGTCTCCCCGTTCCAAATATCCGAACCCGTTGCCCGTGGCTACGTCGCTGATACCGGTATTGAGCAGACTGGGCAGTTCACCATAATGGACGGGTCGCTGATCCTTCCGGCGGGAAACCATCGTCGTGGAGTTCATGATCGGTGAACCGGGTGATCCGGGAGGCTGCAGCAGCAGATCGCGCCGCTGTTTCATGCGCTCATCGAACTCCATCGTGTTAATCTGACGCTCCAGCGTTTCCAGCACCGAGAGCGAGTGCACATCGACAGTTTCATCGGCCGTGATGGGCTCCTGCTCCGGCAAACCTCCATTACCCGTCACCTTCCCGGTGGTCGGTTCCGTACGGGTAATGTCGCTTAACTTTAGCGAATAGCCGTCGCGTATCTCCACCCGTGCACTGGTCGTACCGAGGTTCGGTTTCGCTGCCGGTGAAGGCCGCTGGATGTGGCGTTGCGTGGTGTCCAGCTCGTTGCGTAGGTTGCGCTCCCGCACACCGAGCGTTGCGGTGCGAGGCAACGGTAAAGGCGAGTTTACCAACGACACCGGACGTCTAGTCCCGGTGGGCGATGTGATGGGTGGCGGTGGGGGCGACGAAGCGGTGGCTGCCACCTCCATCTTGACTGGAGCCTTCAACCGAATGCTTTTGCGTATCGCCTCGTTCCGTTCGAACTCTTTCGAGGCACTCATGGTAAGCACTTGGCACGAAATCTAGTGACACCAGTGCGTGACACGATTCCGTTCGCTCGCAACCTGCACACCCTTCCTTGTACACCAACACCGGCAAGAGCTGTGGGTTGGACACAGTGCACCGGAAGATGATACAACACTTTCTGCTGCCCAATCGTCGCCCGGATGCGCGAAACAGCCAAAGCTGCAGCGAGTGCCAAACAACGGCACCAATTCACAACTGGCTTCTCTGCTTCACTTCCGAATGGAACGTACGAGTCGCGGAATGACTTTCTTATCAGTTCAGCTGTTTCGAGCCTTTACACATACACATTGGGGAGGAGAACCCTGCCAACTGACTCTACGCGTTTTGTTAGTCACTCAGCCAGTTAGACACAGGCACTGTAGTGCTGTAGCTGACTCATTCGTTGCAATCACACACATATATACACGCACATGAAGTTGAAGTACATAAAAGTTGTCACAAGTGTACAAGTATCTGGGAGTACGGTATCTTTACGGGTTTTTTTATCTGCTCCACACGACACGATGCATAGGTTTTGACCTGCAACACACACTCCACACACCAGTCTCGAACCACACCTGAGAGCGCGTATCTGTGTGTCCGTGGTGCGCTTGGGACGGAAAACCACCTGGCGGCTGTCGCTTCTGTCTGTTATGCTTCTACACGCGCACACTGCAAGAGGTAGATTGATTAAAGATGGATGTCACATTATGTTGCGATAAACGCTCGCGAAGCGATGCAGTTGAGATGATCATGATGCGCATCGTGCGTGATATCCTTCACCGAAATGATTCCATCAAACACACAAACTCAGCAAACGGACGTCATGGTTTTACCCCACACAACAACAGATGATGATGGCTCGGTGTCAACTGTTGGACAAACACAAAACACTTTTTCGTTGCCTTGCACGGTACAAACGTAAGCACAAAACATACATACAACAATCACCACAACTCACACACACATACACATTTATATATATTACAAGAAGGGTGTCCCCACCTGGGCGGAAAATTGACGAAAACAGATAGCAAGTAGTTGGCGCGACTGTAGAGCGCCCTCTGACAAATAGGGCTTTCTTTCACCCGCGGTAATCTTATCTCTTGGTGTACTGTCACACACGTAAGATAACATTTCAGGTCGCACATACGCGCAAACGACACGACCGGACGAGTCTCCCGTTTGGCGGACGACCAAAGCTGGACCGACGGGGCAAATGGTGATTACTATTCGCTAACTGAGCGACATTAAGCCCTCACACCATCCCTCTCATTTCTGCAGATCTGTGCAGGCTCGGCTGGGTGGGAAAGATGTTGGCCTTCCGCTGATGGGCCACACGGACACGACACCATCCACCCACACGCGTACTCTTGCTCTTGTTTCACATCACAACAGGGATGGAGAGCAAACAGCAAGCGACAGCGAAGCAGGGTGAACTGATCTGTAACCCTCTGGTCCAGTCATGTGATGATGGTGATGATGGTTAGGGTGGTTGGATGGAATGGTGGTATGGTACACGACAACAGGGACACAGGAAACTGTTGTCGAAAACTGCACGTTCGTATGGACAGAGTTATGCACATTAAAACTCAATACACACACACACAGACACACATTCACGGACGCACGCACGACAGCAGGAGAGTCAAACCTTCGTCACTTGCGCCAGGGCACTACTTGTTTGCGTGTGCCGGGCGATCGTTTGTTACGCGATCGGTTCGTGTCTTTTCGCACAAAACCAGCAACAATAATTACATGCACACGACAAAAAAAAAAATAAAACCAACGCATGAGCTCATCCACACACACACACGAAGCACATTCGGTACACTTCCACTGCCACGGCCGATCTACGTGTGCGAGCTGTTCGGTTTGATGGATACTTAGCGACACTTAGCAACAACACACAAGACAACATCTTACATCCCGGCGTGAGGCGATGACGAGAAGCGATGAGATGGTGCACCTTTCTTCCGGTTACAATCACGGTGACACCATGATACCACCGATAGAATCGTCGCCGAACGGAGAGGTTAAAAAAAACCCCCTGGCCCGATTTTTGTCTGGCCCGAGGTAATGACCGAGCTAACAACGCTCTATTTTCGATGCTGTAGCAACACTGCCCGGCAGTCGTTTGGCCACGGGTTTAACGAGCGCCACCCCAAGACTAGCCCTGCGCACACCTGTGACGGAAACAAGGTGCGATGGTGCAGGAACGTCAACCTCTACTGACGCTCCAAAACGGCAGAGGCGTTGCAGACCACTAGACTAACACACAGATACACATATGCTGCTGCCAACAGAGTGGTACCCGGGCAACACACTTACTGTGCGCGACGTACCCCTGCGTACCGCACTAAGAGCATGGAGAAGGTGAAAAAGGTGGGTATTAGAAAACCTTATACACCACAGTCTCACCCTCATATCTCGCTAACGCAGAGCTTGCGATGGGAAAGTTGGAAAAGCGTCAGTTTTCCAGTCCCGCAGCATAAGGAAGGTGGACCGGTGTGCTGCAGCGCGTGTGCTCGTTATCGCCTTATCATACGCCCATGTGTGTTCAAGTGTTCTCATGCCACCACTACCATTTGAAAGCCCGTGAGAGCGCACAGAGAGAGAGAGAGACGGCCAACCACACACCACGGTACGCATACTGAGCGATATTACGTACTTCAGTTGCCTGCAGATCGATAATGGTCAACACCCCAAACGCTCCAAAATTTACACTCAACCCACACCAACACGCACATCTATATACCTGCTCGTACGTGGAGGACACAACGCACGTGGAGACGACAGTGGTTAAAGCACCATTTCCAGTGGATTTGTCGCTTCTCTGGGGGACGGGAGATAAAAATCAATTGTCGCACACTGGTGAATGCGCGCGCAACTTCAGCGCACCAGAAACCACAGAAAAGGCCACAACTCTATACACACACATTGAGGTGCTTGATTTGGTGCGGCTATGGCTATGGAGTTGCTGTTACTGGATTACTGGAAACCCGATAACAAGCAGCAAACACGCTTACCGCGCGTACATTCATCCCTTTTATGGTCCACCAAGGGACGCGCAGTTGTTTAGGGCAGAGCTCCACACTTTGTTAGTCACTAACCTGACTAACGCGCATTCGCTCTAACGCGTTCACTTTCCTTTTCTGTTCTATTTCACAAGAACTCTTTCAAATTTGCAAGTGCGTGTGTATGTGTGTTTGTTTGGGTGGAAGAGAAATGAGCACGAAGTCCGGGAGGGAGAGGGGGAGATTGCGTCTAATGGAGAACAACTTGGGCATCGAGTACCGATTTGCTGGAAGAGGGAAAATTCAAGGTCAATTTCATTCACTGATGACGAACGCTTCTACGTCTGGCTGTGTGAAATACTAGGCGTAGAGAGTGCAAACGATCGTTGTGATTGTGCCATAAAATATATCATTAGTAGAATGAAGGTGTTGCCCATTTCAGGGACTCAGTATTTAGTTTAAAAATGGTTCACGTCATTAATGTAGCCCCAGTTGAATGCACAGACATTCGACTGTTCAGCTCCTCTTTTGGCGAAACAGACCAGTTTTCACTTTAACCACTTGAACCAGAGTAACAAGCGCTGCTATTAATGGATGCCTCAATTATTATTCATCCAAATCTAGCGTCTAAAGATAATGGAAGTTAACACGATACTACCGCTGGTTTTGGTTTTCAAATTGGCAAATGTTTTGCTATGACATTTGAGACGTTTAGATTGTTTTTCCGCGCTAGAATCCCCAGCTATCTCAGGTTCAAGTGCAGCCCGGGACAAGAGCCAACCGAATCGTTAATTTCTGTTTCAGAACACCCGCCCCTTCTCATATTCAACGCCAATATCATGACATTGGATACGCGTAGCAAACGCCGCCTTTGGCAGTACCTTCGGGAGACTTGGATATCATCGTCCACATCTTCCTAATTTATCCTCCGTTTCGTACGAAATTGATATTCAATTTGTTGGACAAACATAAGGCTCATTCGCCCCCCAATCCCAAGCTCGCAGCTCCCAAGAGAGCTGCCGAGAAGAGTATCGTCGAATTTCCCAATAAATACGAGACGCGCACGAGAAAATTGGGTGCGCGTGTGTACGCTCCTTACTGCGCTATTTACCTTATCCCTTTTCACCTCCTGGACGCGGGCTTTGGCATTCTTCGGTTTGTCGTGGATGGGCTTGCTCTTGGCCACCACCGGCAGACCACCATCGATCATCGTCACCATCACGCGTCGGTTTTGATGATTCGGTACAGCCGCACCGCTCTGCTTGGTGACGGCACCGTGACTGCTCTGGGTCTGCTGTTCCACGATCGATGACGCTGACGGAGGATGGGCATGGCTGTGATGATGGTGGTGATGGTGCGAATGGTGCTGATGCGAATGGGAATGCTGCTGCTGCGATTGCTGGCTCGACTGGCCGCCGGTGGTCAGCACCGGTTGCTGGGATGTGGACGACACTAGCAGTGGTCCGGATGTTGGCACAGATTTTTGATGATGATGGTGATGTCCGGCGTGCTGCAGCAGGGCGGCAGCTGCAACCGCCGCCTGTTGACGACCCGTGACATCACCACCATCCGTCGCCTGGATCGTGCTGAGTCGATGATGCTGCGGTGCGGCCTTTCGATCTCGTTGCTCTTTCTCCTTCTGCAACTGTGCTATCGTAGCGGGCGTATGTGACTTTGAGCGCTTGAGAAACTTCATCATCGGGTTGCGGACACGATACTGGACGGGTGCGGCGGCCGTTGCCGCCGGAACCGCCGTTGGTGAACCGTCCTCTTCCCCGTCGGTCGCACTACCGGGCGTGTAATCGAGCCGCCGGAAGCTACCGTCCGCCATCTTGACGTAGCATCCTTCGGTCGTTTTGTGGTAGGAATCGGAGGGTAGCTTGTGATAACCGTTGTCCATCGTGCGGTAGTAGCAACAATCCGTCCGGTGGTACGTATCGTCGCCAGATTTGAAGAACTCCCGACTACTAGCACCGTTGCCTGCAACGGAGGTCGTCGAACGGTCCACGTCGGCCGCACTGCCCGACGAGAGTAGCGCCGTCAGGTCGTTACTGGCCGTGGTTGCTTCACTCGGACAGGACGGTGCTGTCACGGTGGTGGCTGTTGCAGTACCATTCGTACCGGTAGCGCCACCATTCGCCAGCAGTAATCCATACTGGTCCATGTTGCGGCTTTCGGTGCGTGCCTTCTGCAGCAGCACTGCGTCCCGCTTCGCCCCACTGCCGCCCACCGTGAGCGAATTCTCCTTCTTNCCACGTCGGCCGCACTGCCCGACGAGAGTAGCGCCGTCAGGTCGTTACTGGCCGTGGTTGCTTCACTCGGACAGGACGGTGCTGTCACGGTGGTGGCTGTTGCAGTACCATTCGTACCGGTAGCGCCACCATTCGCCAGCAGTAATCCATACTGGTCCATGTTGCGGCTTTCGGTGCGTGCCTTCTGCAGCAGCACTGCGTCCCGCTTCGCCCCACTGCCGCCCACCGTGAGCGAATTCTCCTTCTTTAGCAGCCGGATGCTGGCCAGCGCCGGCTGTACCGAGCTGTGCCGATGATACATCTTCTTCCCATTTCGACTTGCGCCACCATGCTGAAGATGATGGTTGTTATTGTTGTTGTTGCTGGCCGCCGTCCCGGAGGACGATATTTGCCCCATTATGCCGACTAGTAGTAGTGGTGACGATGGTTGCTGCTTGCTGTCGGTCAGGGTCGCGACCTCGCACATAGCGTCATCAGGGAGGGCGCGCTTCAGGCACGGTGGTTGATGGGTGACTAGGATGGGTGGGTTCTTGTTTGTTTCACTTTTCACCAGTCGTTTGTTGATATTTATCACTTATTTTCTACGTTTCGTTCGCTTTTCTACACCAGATGGCTACTGGATGAACACTGCTTTATTTGTTTCGTTGTATTTTTGCACCTTTTTCACATGCCTTCTAATGTGTCTACTGTGCACACTACGATTTGTTTTTTTTGTTTTGCTTCGTCGATATATGCGTCTATTGCAAATTGCGTTCACTTTCAGCTTTGCATTTCCTGTTCTGTTACGCATCACACATTATTATGTAATCAAGTAAAAAAAAATCATACACACATACACATTTAAAAACGGCTCATCTTTCATCCCATACCAGGGTGGAATGGGTGTATAATTCTAGTACATAATTATTCTACTCTAACGCATCCGCAAAAGTTTCAAGTTTCAGTTCCTCTCGGGTCGATGATAAAGAAAAGCTTTTGAGACAAAACAGGGGGTTGGGATCAACAAGAGATCATGGGAAAGACTCGCTCAAAGTAAGGGATACAAAAAAAAAGTACAGTAATCATTGTCCTTTCGTGTTCCGTTTTCATCGTACACATATTCAACACACATCATCATCATCATCATCATCATCGTCACTTCCGCAACCAAGATTGTACCGTGGCAAGGATACAGCAATGCACCATTGCTTTGCCGCGGCATCCGAGCATGACTGATTTCATTGATTTTTTTGTCCCTCCAACTGCAGATATTACGGCAAACGGATTACTCCAGACGAATGAGACGAGCATCTTCAGATGTGGAGAAAATTTGCCGGATGTGTGGGAATTATATTTTAAATGTCGTTAGAGTCGAGCTGACTGACATGTTTAGAAATGTAATTAGACGATTCTTAAATTTATTCTGCTGCCCGTTCTGTAAGTCCTTTTTGATTCTTTTCCGTACAGTAACCAAAAAAAACCCCATTCAAATCCATTTGACCGAAACATGAAGCACTCTTTCACGCTTGTATAACTGTTCAGATCGTTTTGTAAAACAACCTCGTATACCCGCGCACCAGACGCATAAAGTTTGCGTAAGTAAAAAAAAACAAAAACACACAGAACCACACAAACTGTTTTTGGGTTTCATGGTCACGCAAGAAAGAATTCACCGACAAAATGCCCAAGTGCGGAGTAGAAGTGGAAGGCAGACAAATGGGGAGGAATGATTGAAAACTCTTGCCAAAACTAATGTGACAACGAGCCGACATGGTCTCGCTTACGCTGTCTGGAAAAGTGGCACAAAAGCGCCAAAGGACATTTTGTCGGTAGGACGTACAAGAAATCTTGGTGTGGAAGACGGGAGTAATGTTGTTCTTTATTACGGTTTCTAAACGCTGAAAGATGGGGATAAGAATTTTAAACGTACCACCAGCATGGGGAGGAATCAAGTCCCCTGATCGTGTACGCATTATCGTTACACCGAAAGTTTGGATGCAGGAAAAAAGAAAGAGAATGACCAGAAAAGGTCGAACTAATGCAATCAATAAACATACCATGCGAAACGTAAGGCATATCTCGCTGGTATGTTAAGTTGGATTTTTTCCCTAGTGGAGTTAATTTCTTGGGAAGCATTACATCTCATAGAACCGTCCGACAACAATAATACACGTCATTAGACGTGTATTTTTCCCATCGATTGCTTCACAATTGGTGCATGACCTTTCCTGACAACTAGGCGAATACGCGCTTCCATATACGATTGATCGGACACACACAGGTCGAAGCTCGTCTAAGCCTTGAGAAGATTCAACGCGAAAAAGTGGAACGTCAGAGTCAAATCAGCTTTGCACATACAGCTTCAAAGGAAAGCACCGTGCAAGTGCAAGTAGGCACCACACCCAGCAGCTAGCTGCCTTTAGACACGAAACTAATTCCCGTGGTTCCGTGTGCGAATTGAACTCGCTGTCGCTGTGCCATCACACAACAGAAGAAGCCAACTTTCTCTTCTTGCTTGCTTCTCCACAACACCGCACGCAGCAACATCTATTTCGATTCTTTCTTTTCTCCACACGATGGCGAACCTCAATTCCAGGGGACACGAACCTCGGAGTTGGCACAGATTTTTGATTCCATCGCTCGCGGGGAAACTTTCTATCCACACATGTACGCGGCACCATATGGGAACGATATTGACGTTAACCTCAAACACGTACATCGATGCGTCGTTGAATGGAAAGGAAAGATAATTACGTGTGTTTGTGCGTACGACAGTGATGGACTAGCCCACCAAGCTTGCCAGCCACACCGATGACATCATTTCCCGAAATCCTCAAATTCTCAAAGCTCCACCAAAGCTTCTTTTCCTCACTATTCTGCTCCGTACCCAAACGGGTAGCGGGCGGTTCCAAACATGGAGTTGTGCCGCTTCTCTTCATTAATAAAATGGCTCCTACGCTACACCTTTAAAACTGAACCTTTTTTGTAATGGCGATGGACGATTTAAATATGGTGACCGCCGAATGGATCGCGTTTTGGTTATCGATCTTCACGCGGTTAAACAAAGCCCCAGGGTTGCCAATCCGCCACATAACAAGAGACAGTATCAATATGACCACGACCACGTAAGCCGTGAACAGCTTATACCCTCCTGTGAATGCACTCCATTAGCTAGCGATTCTCACTGAGGTGCATCGAAGAGTTGCAAGAAAGGAAAGTTGATTGGCTGTGGCCGAAACGCAGCACAGTTCGGGCAGTGAAAACAACAGCTCTCTATGTTGGTGGCTGGCAGCTGATGAAATTACAGCGAACAAATCAGATAAAAGCTGCCGATATTGTAGGAAGTGAACTGGAAAAGGGGTGGCTAGAGATTGATTAGTACAGCTGACAGGTTGAGTGTAATGGACGACGGGGTTGGTTGAAGGTAGGCGCACAAGTGAAAAGCTTTGTTGCTGTTGCTTTTCTGGAACTGTAATGTCTTAATCTATCGTAGGCTTCAATCGTGTGTGTTCGACACACTAATGCTTTTTAGACACTTTGTCCGATAAAAGAAACTCTAATGGAGTAAAACAACAATGCACGACGACGGGACATAATCTCAAATAAGCTTCAACTTAAGAATGCTTTTTTGGTGGTGCATTCACATCAAGCAACCACACAAAGATACAAACACTTGGTGCTGCACCAATCGATCGTCAACTTCATGGTGACCTTCTTTTTTTATGGACCAACTGCAACACCACCTGTGAACCACTTCACCACAACTGCACGAAACTGCAGGTGAACAAAACCGGCGCAAAACATGGCCTCAAAACTCGCCTAAAACCGCACCTCACATACATTGCTCTGCGTGGTACGGGAGAACCGGCTCCCATCTTAATCTATATCCCGAGAGCCTTCAAGAATATATGTACAAAACAGCAAACATAACCTGTCAGGCAACACTTCACATTTGCGGTGATCAGTCGCCGCGGTGCTGTTGTGGAGCACAGCTGCCCCCACAAGGTCACAGCACAGTCTTCGAAGGCTTGGAGATCGTGTGTAGTACGGCTACACAGATATATTTATTTATTTTCCTTCCAGTTGCAACAAACAGCCGATCGATTGTGCATGAGGAATGTGAACAACAACATGAAATGGCGGGCGGACGCTAATCGTGGTCCCCCAGCCCCAGGTAAGGACGCCTTCTTCTGCTTGAAATTCAACCATTCCACGTCCGCACACAGCACGCAAAACGCCACACATAGCCCACTGCTGCGACTACGCCATGAGAATGAAAACCTGTCTAACAGGTTCTCTGCCACTCCTCCGTTGCTCGCGTGCTTAGACTTCCAACCCTTTAGCGATGGTGTCACACACGAGAATTACTCCTTTCGTTCGTCGTTTCGGTTGTGAATGAATGTTTGCAAAATGAAGATCCGTGCATCATTCGCTTCATGTCGAACTCGTTCTACTACGCCGCATTGATCGCGGTGGACTCTTGTTAAAACTTCAGCAGCAGCCACTCACGTAATACACCGGAGCAAACGGAGTACCGTCAACCGTTGGTGGTGATGTTCGGTACGGATTCCAGAAATGCTCCAACGCATTCGCGTAGCAAATCCAAAAATGGTTACATTTATTACCCCATTTCGGTGTAGGTGAAAACGAAGGGCAAACGTTTCACAACGTGTGCGGTGGATAGAGAGAGAAAGAGCGATCATCTAATCAACTGCTGCATGGCCATTGCTCTAAGCTGCATATTTTCGTCCAGATGCTGCTGTTGCGTGAGCCTTCGTTGGGCAGAAAAGACGCTAGCATCAAGGATTGCATCATACGGCATATGTTGTGCGAAGAGGAGACTCAAACACGTCATGGACGGTGCTCATCCATCCAAACAGAAATAAAGAGAGAGAATATTAGATGAGCTCCTTTTTGTTGTCAAGAAAAGATGCTGATTCTGTCAGACAGATTTCAAAGGATCTCGAGGGTGCGTGTGGTTGAGGTAATTCTGGTGGGTGTATTAGCCCGAAGGCTTTTGTTTTTTTAATCCTAAGCTCCCATAAGAATTGCCTCTTCTCCTTCACAACCAGAGCAGAGCACAACCGGAGCAGACAGCAGACAGAGAAAACATCATAACACGCCAAAAACAACATTACTTTTTGTTATAGAAATGTTTGGTAGACCTCCTACGCTGTAAATATGTCTAGGGTTATGGTAAAATTGTTGTAACTTAGTTTAGCCGACTGTCTTCGAAGATTTAAAGCATTCTTCCAGAAGCTCTTGCCTTCAGTAAGCCGTCAATTAGATATACTTTCAAACATATTTATAAAGTAGACAATTTAATTAAAGAAGATTGCAATAAGATTGTTAAAACTCGTCGGGATTCTTGGTATTCAGAAGCGAGTCAAGTGGAACAATACTACAGAATTCATTGACCTCCAACATCTCTAGGGAAATGAGGGAAATAACCACAACCAAATGCATTATTCTCGTCGGAGGTTCAAATGGATTCTAACCATCTGTTTCGCTGTTAACGATCGTAATCTGCCAAAGCTGACCTCGCACTAAACCTCTGGTTGACCCAAAACAAATCCCGGTGGGATTATATGGTTAGGCGAGGTTGGTGACATATTGATTTCGTTTTTTTGCGGATTTTTTAGTTTTCAGACCAAAAACTGACATTTCTCATGCGATTTCGGACAATCGATCGGTGGGTCGTGGGGAAAATAAGAACAGTAACATGTGACTGCTCACAGCATAATTAAGTAATTTTGAATGATTATAGTAAAAATATCTTTGCAATCCCCATTGCATTTCTTTTAGACGCCACCACCAGGACGACCCGTCGTGGGTCTTTCTTTTTGACGATTAGTGCGACAAAAACTCTAGCCAACCATTTTCTCAGTAAATGATCAAAAAAGCGTCAGTAACGGGGTGCCCTTGGCTGGTTGGATGGAAATTGTTGAGCCAGCTTTGACTTATTTGACGCCAGCTTCATTAGCTCGTCGCACGGGAGCTTGCGTGTGCGTAAATGGCGTGTGGTTGTATGTTAATTTTCCACCCTTTCGGGAGACCCTGCGGCATACTATCGAGTTTAGAGTCGAATTCTCTAGGAAGGAGTGGAGCTGGTTTCAAATGGACTGGTTTCAGATCGTTGGTTGCGTTGGATTGCCTTTTAACCACATTTTTTAAAAATGGTGGAGCATTTCAGCATATTGGAAGTCATCAGCACTAACATGTACCCCTAGCGCTAATAACATTTCTTATACACCCAACTCTGCTACAGAGAACAGATTGGTAAAGGTCACCAATCACCTCGCACATCTAAATCCCCAATCTAAAGGTCACAGAGGAACGCCGAAAGAGTGCAGCTTTATATAGCGCGGGAGCAACTCATTAAGCCACGAGAGTTTTGATGCGAAATGGTATCGCATGGTCTCCCATGGTGATTGGTGACCTTCATGCAGAACACGAGCCAAACCCGGTACCCTCCCCAGCACTGCGGGCAACGATGAAGATTATGTGACGCCGGTGACACATATTTATGTGGTACACCATCCACAAGCACATGCCATTATGATGACTTGCCGGGTCCGCAATCGGATATGCCTTCGCCTATACCGTATTGAGGAAACATTGTGACGTGACCTCTCGGTACGTATAACGACCACACGGCGGATATATCACATACCCGGTACACACACCGACAACGTGTCGTTGAGCAAATTGTGAGAAGTTGGCACATTTTTCCAGGTCATACGTAGCCGTCTCGTTCGATGGTATGAACAATGGTAATCTTATGCTAATTAGATTCACCCCCAGAGAGGATGGTACATTTAGGTGTTAAGCTTTGCAGCTTGCAAGGTGTACGTCGGAACATCAAGTCATAGGTTCGAAAATTTGATGTAAAATAATTAAAATTGCTTGAGTTCTTTTTTTTCCTCTTGGAATAACCAGAACACACCCCACACACACTACAGTCAAGGTTAAAGTAACGGATGGCGAATGAGTCAGCATTCGGGTGTAAGAGTAAGAACTCCTCCCCAATGGAACGGGAAGGTTGCGTATAGAGGAACGAGCCAACTGCATCATCAGCGACCGTCAGTTTGTGTCCTTGAAATGCGTGATATAACGATGGTTTGTTTTTTTTGCAGTAGTATCAAGTGAAAAAGAAATGAGCATAAAGCTTTTTTTTAACACAACCAACCATAAGTACACCACTTAGTGCAACAAACAGTTTCCCGATTGCGTTAAATTGCAACAGATTGCAGTATGAAATTTAATTAATATTGCCTTTTACACCACACATTAGACCGCACACGCGTGTGTCTGTGTTGCGGTTAACCAAAACTCGCACACAAAAAAGAGTAAATAAAGATAATCAATATTTGAAACGGACCACCACCTCCGCACAACTGTGGCACAATATATATGGCTCGCTAGTTAAAATGCAAATAGAGCAAAATTTGCAGTGGAATAAAGCACACGGGGCATGAGTAATTAATTTACTCGAACCTGTTTTTTCTCTCCACTTTCGTGCTGCAGGAGGTTCGATTTAAACTACGGAATAATGTATACACACGCACACACCGTGAGCCTCAATGCTCAATTAACGTTCTGAAAGTGCAGTTCGTTGCGAATGCGGCTTGAGGTGCATTAATGAGTTCCTCATTGGTTGGGGCATACCTGTTGTAGTGTCGGTGGAACGCAATGTAGGCAGGCACGTGGCATAGCCACATTTATTTTCCACCAGCAAAGCTTTAACGCGCACAAACAGTTGTACAATATACAATCCGTCAAAGGAAGATAATACACTATATTATTCTGATTGTACAGTCCGAGGCTCAAATTTAAGTGAAGGGCCCTGTTCCATCATTCTGCGTACAATAAATAACATTCTTTATTTATGACGTTACGATGATCGAACGTTGCTGCGGTCTTGTTGATTCGTGTCTTCTTCTTCGAAGTATACGCGGCTGTCATAATAGAATTACGCACAGTGATTGGATTGATATGGAATAAACAACTCTTACTAAGCATTTGCTTCATATACCATATACCTGTGTGCGTTTCCATCACGTGCAATGACGTGTTTGAGAAATTGGAGAAGAATGACGGCATAAGGCTTCGACTGATTGTTTGCTGAAGTTATTCTCACGGTTCTGACGATGATTTCGGACAGATGATTTGTCCTCTTGGAAATCTCATTGCTGAGGGAAAAATTGCTCGAAACTTTTTGACCAGCTTCTCGGTCAGGTTTTGAACCAAGGCTAGTCAGGCTAGTATAGGGCTTCCCAGGTAAGGTTGTGATTCTTGGAAGAATATTATCTCAGCGATAAGAAATTGCTCCAGAATATCTTAACGAACTCCCATAAGCTGTATGAGATAACCTTCGAAAGTAATTTTGACGTAAGCCCTATTTTCAAATACTGCAAAGAAATTCCGCTCCACCACACGAAACATGTGACTTCTAATGGGTGTTACGGAGGGAGTTCCTCTCCCATTCCTTCGTAACCGCCAATAGCTAATGAGGTGTGATGGTATCTGGTTGTTCCCAATAAACAACAACCTGTAATCCCATTATGCGGACGATGGGAAATTGCATTGTGCAGTAGAGAGCAAGCGGATACCGGTGTTTTTTT
>STHB01000010.1:22641253-22665095 GCA_018908115.1 Anopheles rivulorum
TTTTTTAAGTACATAATCAACATCTTTCAAAATATCAACCATACTCCAAATGATCCTTCTTTTTATTCATATTTGCTTGAGCAAATTTTTAAATTCTATGCTGGAAATTTTTAGAACTTTGATGGCCAAATTCTCTGCGATACTTGTTAAAGACAGTCATGAAAACTGACATCAAAGTTCAGTCCCAACCACGCTGAAATACCAGCTGAAATAACATCAAATTTGTAGACCGTTTGATTATCGAACCGAAAGTTGATTAGCACTCTGCACCTTCCAGTATCTTCAACACATGCAGTCCGACAGACACGCCATCTCAACCCAGCGTCACATTAATTAACGCCAGTGATATGTGTCTTGATGGTAGCAGAAGCAGAAGAAGCTACGTCCACGGACTTTCACTGCCAACTCTACACCACCATCGCTGCCTGTGGTCGACATTTTGACGCTAATTGACGTGAAAAGCCTGTTCGAAGATTCGGCTTAGGTCGGAGAGTTCTGTCAGCGATAGCTAGAGATCAATATTAGGATAGTTCGATCAAGCGTCATCTTTCTGACAGCTAGAGAGCTAGAGCTAGCATATCAAAAGCGTTACCATGGGAGCACACAAAGGTTACACGCTGTTGGTCGGATTGATATTACTATACTCGCGTACTCGGGTACGGAAACTGTTTCTTCCAGCTATTGGACAGTGAAAACAGCCGTAAGGGACTGAAGTTTTGAAAGCCCACAAAACCGTTCTTGAGTGTGCGTTCTACGAAATTCCTGCTCCTACATACCCACACACGCGCGTAACTTAACCTAGTAGCGTAGGATAAAAGATGAAATTAACGTTAGTTCTTCCTTCGGTTCCTAAAAATATAACACACTCATGTGGAACAGACGACATGCCAGTCACATGTGTACACAAAACATAAACACACACACACGCGCGAAAGCAATGGAAGTGAAACGAAACGGGTCGATGTTTGTAGGAAAAATTAACGCTTCCGAAAGCCTTGATTACTCAACCGTATCGTCTTCTTCGACCGTTCGACAACGGTCGACCTCGGGACATACACATTCGTTTGATTTCGCGTGTCGATTTGGCGTATTCTTCACGGCGCATCCTCGTGAGCTCCCAAGGCCAACCAGAAGCAGAGCAGACCAACAAACACAAAAAAGCGCGTTATAAAGCGTTATGTTGTGATTCACTGCCGGTAAATAATTACTGATGTTTTAAAAAAAAGCACGTGGCAGCAAAATAACACCGACGACACCTGTCCTAGCGTGCTGCTGCATCCTCCAACGAGTTCAAGGAAATTCATATACTATGATGATGAGCGTTTCTGATGAAAATTTCATGCGTTCTGATGATTTCCAATCATCGGCGCGTTGCAGACTCGTTCGTTGGAAAACGGAAACAATGTAGGTTAAGCTATTGATGTTTATAATCGATCATAATTAACTGTTTTAATATTTATGACAAAACACTGTCGAAGCGTTTTCCACTTGAAAGGATAACGCAGTCAATGCTAATGAGCACATTATTAAAACACGATACAAATTTATAGAAATGCACGTCCGGGAAGTTACCCGTCTGTCACTATCGTGTTTAAAAGCACGAGTTGTAGATTCAACCAATGGTTTCTTCAAATTTGCAATATAAACTGCCAAGCACAAATTGCTTTAAATATTCATGTTCCTGTTGCGACATCAACCAATTGTTTGTCTAGTGCATTATGACGTTTTCAGTCTAATTTGTAAGTAATTCTACCGAATAAGTTAGGAACGAGAAGTACGTATGAACATATTTGGCTCCCTGGTACCATATTTATCTTCGACATTTTCAATCACATTACGCTCGCTATATTTTCACGCATTATTGCCTGTAGGTATTCTAGCAGAATGTGATTTGATTAAATTCCATTCCGCTCAAAAAAATGCAAGACACGCCGATAAGAATATTTATTCTTTTGCAAACATCTTCCACGGTTGTTGTTTTCGCAATGGTGAAATGAAGAAAGCAGTAGCAACGGACAAAAACATACGCTGGTAATACGAAACCATGATGATGATGATGATGACGTTTGTGCTGCCGATAATCGGCTTGAAAGAACGGGGCACATAGAAACGTTAAAATACCCGCCACTAAGGTGACCAGTTGGCACCCAGGCAGGTGTGACCATCGGAGCGCCTACGGCTTGTCAACGGGGTCTTCCTTCACTCTGGCTCCAGGTGTTTAGCCGTGCACGTTTGCCATTCTCGCAGTTGGAAGTTGTGTCAAGCGTAACGCCATGTAACGCTACTCTACCCAGCGACTTACACGCAGGGGGCGAAACGTTCGCATCAAGGCAGATGAGAATGCAGTCGAGTTGAATCGAATCGAGGCCGTTTCATTTCAGTGAACACACACCCTCCAAAACGCACATACACATGCAACGAGAACTTCACATGTCAAAAAGGGGGTTTATTCGGAAGCAAGATTAAATGTGGCTGCTTCTGTCGGTAAGCAAACTGATTGGATTACGATCCCTGAGGCTCGGTAACGTGTGTTCGCATGCATGGTGGAAAGGTTTGAAACCCGGAGAGGATTAGTAGCAGGTCTTTATACTTGGAACGTTAGATAATCTTCCAACCCGTTACATATATCTTTCTCCTTCTCACTCCCTCTTTCTCTCTCCTTTACTCACACGCACATCAAGGTGACAAAAGCTCATCCAGGAACGGAGAAGGTCCTGGTCGTACGGGTAATGGCATGAAATTTCTATTAGATAAAACTGAACTACCCGTATTCCTCACTTTACTGGCCCAATCACCCAAGCAGGCAGGTTTGCTTCTCGTGATGATCGAATGTCGATCGATATTCCTGTGGAAATGAAAACGACCTCGAACGTTGATGATGGTGCTCAGGGGGTCGTTGTTTGCTTTTCGAGCGAGCTTGTCTCGTTGGGACACATACGTTCGATTTTGTTTCACGGTTCGGTGCCGGTACGTGAGTGAACGAACGAGGTGGTTGAGTCAAAGTTGTCGAAGTAATTAATAATTCACCAAAACCAGACCGGTAACAGTCATGGAACGGTGTGATCGAACCACCGTCGGAAAGCCAATCGATTCCAGCAAGTGAACAGTAGTGCCTCAAAGCAAACTGAAACAGTATAACAATAAGGCGGAGAACATGAACAAAGGCTCGCGTATCAGAAACCGATGGTGATTGATTTATGATTGATATGGACACCCGAAAATCACCTCTTCGAATAGGGTCGCTGTTGTTTTAGTACAAATTTTGGATATCTTGCTGGATAATGCACAGGTCTTCAAAGACAATTGCATAGTTTGTTTAAACCAAACATGTTCAATTAATGATACTCCGGTTTTCATTTGATATAACAAAACAAAAAGTATTTTAGACAAACAACCTTTTTGTTAATTATGTAAAATTTGCCCAACATTTTGATTTATTTTACTATGCATTATAGTAAATGTTTAAACAAACTAACAATTAATTACCATTTAAGCATGGGATATTTTAAGCACGAAGGTTTGTAGAGTTGCGCCTCCATTCTACAAAGGCTAATTAAGACCTGTCTGCCCTTCGGTTGTAAGACACCGCCGGGAGACAAACGAAACGCAAAAAAAACAAAACTGGCGCACGTGGCACGTCAGTATACAACTTTGCGTCCAGAGAGCAGCTTTGTCCAAGCGACACAATGTGCACACATAAAACAGCATAAAACGGTGTGGCAAAAAAAAAAACAACAAACAAGCCCGTGCATACTGCGAGGACGGCTATTCTCGGGTATATTGGAGTTCTCTATCCCCCCGAAAAAAAAAACAACAACAATGTCTCTCTTTTCCATTTCAATGTCAGTTGGAAGAGTAGTGATCAGCGAGTGACAACAACTTGATGTGACCCAGACTGCGCGACGGCTTTTTTCCAGTCTCTTCTACTGGCAAAATGCCGTGAAGAAAAGAGATGTAGGAGTTTGAGCCGAACGAGTGAAAGGAACCGGACAGGCTTGGACTGGAGCATCGGGTTTTGAAGTTAAAGTTCGGGTTTGCACGCGTCCACATGGTGGGGAACTTTCGACGAAATATACGCCGGTGGAGTTAAACGGATGGATGAATCAGCATTCGTAATCGGTCTTATAGCAACTTAGCCTTTCCTTTTCCATTTTTAGTACCTCGCAACTCTTTCTCACTCACTCTTTATTTTAAATTATTACTTTTTTGTTTCCAAACATGAAGTCAACCCTCTCCTATTGGCTTCATATCATACCGACCAAGGGAAATTGACAGACGTTCGTCGATCCCGGACAATCCGCCGTATGACAGGCGTTTTGATGGATTGATGTCTGCACAACTTCCTCTCGAAATTCTCCAACCAACACTCTAGTCGGTACGTACAGGTGGGGAGTTGGCGATTAGTTCAGTGAACTTTTTTTTTGTTTTAGCTAAACGCTTCGTTCAACGACCCCTGCAAGAGAAGTTCCGGTACGACAGTAGGGAAGTGTGTTTGCTACGGTTTAAACTTTGCAAACTGTTCTAATCGACAGACACATTCTGCTACTCTTTTCTACCATCTCTGCGCAGAAGAGATTGTTCCAGTTATGACAAAATGAAACTAGAGAAACACGACCAGTAGTTGCGAATGTACCAGAGTAGAATGGATTATGGTCTGGCCAGTGTTCGAAAAGCAATTGAATTGGAAATGAGAATAACAAAAGCATTAGGAATGGAACGAGAGCACGGTAGATTACGATACGCTAGCAGCTTCCGATTTTATCTGCAATGACGTATGAGAATGCGCCATTCGTTTCAAGACGCCCTCTTGGCGTCGGGAGCAAAAAAACACACACATAAAGCGGAAGGATTGCTGTTAAGTACAAGAAAAATAAACGATTCATTTCATTCTACTCCTTTGCTTCACTACTGTGTGCCTTTTCTACTAACACGAGACAGTGCGCTTTACGTAAAATTGCGACATAAGCTTTAAAAGCAGAGTTGTCACGATACGAACCGGTTCGCTGTGTGCTGATTTCGTCAAGGCCACACGAACATTAGCTTAACCGGAAGGAACTGCTAACAATTAACTCTCCTTCTAGCGCTACATAAAATTACCCTTTAGCGTCGACACGTGTAATAGTATATCGCGCTCGATCGAGGAAAATTTTAATTAGTGAAATTTTCCCTAACCACCAAACCTACGGTAGGGCAGAGCTAAAGAATTTATGGGTCACAATGGCCTCCTTCACCACCAATTGGCCCTGAGCTGCCACAACCAGCTAGAACGAACACGACCGACCATTCTAGTGCGACAGGCAGCAGTGCGGCATTCCATTGCTTTTCTAGGCAAGACAACCGCACCACTAAACAGAGGTAGCTAAGTCACGACGATCGTACCGTCACCGTCACGAATAAAAAAAAACATGGAGAGCTTTGGATACTATTGCAAATAAACGCACGTTCTGGGTGGCACAACAGATAAGCCTGTGGTAAAATAAACCGTGCTGATAGGGGTCAAGTAAGACAAGCGTGCTGGTTTTATTTTGCAAGCATTTATTTACTTCGGAAAACGATAGCATAATGTTTTAGGCTTTCGTTAAAATAAACGCATTGCAGATACACTACCAGTTTTAACGATTTCATCTGAAACATGTTAAATAGTACAAAAGGTAAGTGAACCGCATATCACACCGCACGTCATTTGTTCGAATCTGTTCCATGAAGTAATTCGAAATCTTTCACTATAAGTTTGAATTATTTCAAGCCGATTATTGTATCTTTCTAATCGTTCCTTTATATGCGTTTTTAACTGTAGTTTCATTATCGAACCAAATTTTAGCGTCTTGTCAGAGAGCCTTTTTCATTGCTGCAAACTATTTTCCATCTTTAGAAAATTGCCACCATATGAAACGTCCTACCCTTTTACCAAACTAATTTCGCCGAAGAACAAAACTTTAACCACGACGGGGCGAGAATCAACACAGAATGCCTGCTTTGAATTTTCTAACACTAAAATAACGCCGCTCAAACGGGTGAAGCAGATGGAAGTAATGTTTTTATTTTGCTAAATTTAAGCCGCATTCGCTGCTACCGTGCTTCCAGCTGCTACCGTTGACTATAAAATGGGCGAGGCACGTGAACGATTGCGAAGGCAATTTGCGAAACCGCAACCATTCCTAGGCGAAATGGCATTCTGATGCTGTTTACTTCGCTGGATAAAGTTCTGACTTTGGGATAGTCAAGAATTTCATGATATGAACAGGCGAAACGATACGATTTGATTCGCGGCTAGGATAAGAACAAAAGATATAGTAGTTTAGAAAATTTTCCAATTTTCCAAACATGTAAAAAGTTAAAGTTTATTCAAGAGTTTACATCAGAAAAAATAACATAAACAGATGTTTTGCGATTAGGTATGCTAGGTATGATAATGAATAATCATTTTTAATGTAATAAATACAACCATAAATATTAGCAATGTTCCCATTTTGTCAGGCTTTTAAAACACTGCCATCCATAAAACAATTTCAACCATTGGAAACCTCGACCGGGTCACCGATTCACGTGCTCTATAATCATTTATTATCTGCAAATTTTGCTCGCGAAAACAACCCTCCACTACCATCCGCATGAAACTCTATTGAGTCATTTCAGTGAAGAAGAGATACTCAAAAAAAACGGGACCATAAACATCTCCAAACAACACCTTCTCGAAAAGTTCCACAACGGAATATCTCGAGCGAAGCTGGGCGCACCACCCAGCCGGACCGTTCCATCACCCGGGGGTGTACGGTGAAAAATGGAACTGGTGCATGTTAACAAAGAGTAGGAAAAAACCAACAAAACTCTCCACTTTTTACTTTACCGTACTTGACCCTCCATGTACAACACAGAGAGTTCGTTCGCGAAAGCTTATCCGTTCGGCTTTGTTCCCCCGGTTTGGTTGGTGTGCGTTTTTGTTTTTTGCGACTTCATCTATGTACAACCCCGGAGGTTTGGAGCGGATGAGCGCAACAAAATGGAACGGAAGTGAGCCCCGTTAGCGAGTAAAGGCGGAAGACACGTTTCTGATAGTATCGAGCAGGGCTGAGACCGTGGAGGGCGTAATGAGTAGGACGGTGGACACCACTGGGCAAGGTCAACATTTGGCAATATCACCGCGGCAGGTCATCCAAGTGGCTCCCGGGGTGTTCCGGATTCGGATGGGAACTTCGGAAGAATGGAAGCTATTATCTCTTTGCAAGATAGTACACCAAATAATCTACACAAAAGGAATGAAGAAAAAAATGATTCAGCTTCTCGCTTAGGTCACGTTTCTCGCTTTCCAAGAACGCAAAACTCATCTCGGCAATACCCATCCAAGTACCAACGTAGCCGGCGCCAACTTCACCCCTACAGCCCTGACCAATTTTAGATCACGTCCATATTTGGACGATGCTTTCGGGCGAGTCCCACGCGAATAGCGCCCATACACCCGGAGCGTAGACACGCCTTTCGCCGAAGGAAGAAAAAAAACACCCCCGAGTAGTGAATATTTTCTAGGACGACCTGTTACTGTGGCCTCGCTATGTGGACATAATTTGCTTCCACCTTATTCTACAACCAAATATGAGCTCCAATGTCGAAGGTTTCGAATTTGGCTATAAACTTCAAGTGCCAATTTTCGGTTCGAATTATGTCAGTGTCTATTTGAGCGCTCAAAGTCGCAAATCGAACGTCCCACAAGAAGGTCGTTTCCGTATAATAATATTGAGGGTTCATACGTCTACGAATAATGTAGCTATAAGTTTGGTGACTGTGAAGAATCACAAATGTTCCCTTATGCCGCTTTGCCCAACTCGAATGGTACAAGTAATTCAAACTCGCATATTCAAATTTAGAAGCAAATTAGCTACTCGGCAGCGCTCGGGATTGGTGTAATTCAAACAACCCTTAGCCAACGAGTAATGGGGTAAATGGATGCCCGGTTGGTAAAAGCTGAGCTGGTGGAACACGCTTCGATCGATGTTCGATTGCACAAGCGGAATAAATAATTTGTGTCGACGTCATGTGTATTAAGAGCAGGTCAAGTACCTTCGCCATACTGATGGGGAGAAGAGAAATAGCGCACAAAGTTATTAAGACAAATCAACAAGCAAAACTAAAATCGAAACCAAATGTTGATGCCGGTTTCATCGATTTTTCACAACAAACAAACCAAGGAGGGTGGAAAAAAGGTCTCAAAAGGGTTAAGAAATGAACGTTAGCATTATTGCACCGAAATAATGAGCAACCGAATGAAACAACAGCCGATACAGCTCGGACTTCATAGGTCGGCGGTCTACATCCGAAGGATTTTGATGAAGGTTGTCGGGAAGAAAGTTTATAAATAACGCAAATGGTTGCTGCATCCAGGATAGAATTCTGATATCCTGGGAAAGCGAAACCGCAACAAATTTTTTACCTCGAAAATTCAATCATTATTCAACATTATAAATTAGACCTTTTTAGGGTTTGCTGCTAATTGGAATTAGCTGCATTACATAATGCACTGGCCAAAAGGACAATTTTCCTCAAAACAAAAAACATCCAAATGGATGTCAAATTTCCTGTCTCTTATTTTGTAAAGGTTAACAAGGCTGATAGAAAATATACTACATTAGTAACACAGCATATTATCTACTAAAAACAATGATAAGAAATAACACAACCTAGTAATCTAACAACAGGAAACCGATTAACCGTCAACAGTCTTCATAAGAGTATATTTTCTACTGTTATTTACTATTTCCATCTTTTCATCCGCTTCCGGGGCGCGCTAAGAGGGTTGAAGAAAACCAAACTAACAAAAAAAAATCATGCTATTTTTTCCTCATCGATTTTTCCTCACCGTTCGACCTAATAAATAGCGCCATCAACACCAATGTTTATCAATTTACACAACCACTTATCTTGACAGTGCTATATCACGAGCCAGCGAGGGTTTAAGGCAGCAACGACCGGGACGTTGGTATGTTTCTATTTGTATGTTTTACCTAACAACTGGTTCCGCCAGAAGACATTACTACTTTGTTGAGGTTTTTTTTCTTCTTCTCTTATTTCTTTGCTACGTGTTACGAATTTTTAATCATTCGTAACCGTGCCCCCGAGTGCTCCGCAAACATATAATGGAAGTAGCGATGGAAACTTTTACCTGCCTAGAGAAAAGTCGTCGATGATTGCTTTGGCATCATGCTATCAATTAGTGGACTTGTTTTCTTTTTGCCCCCTACGGAACAGCAATGTCACCGGAAGGGACGGAAAACTACAACAACAAAAAATGTATATATAACTGGAAAAACTAGATTGATGGAATTAACCACCACACGGATGGTTGGCAAGATGGCGCCTTAAGTGTGTGAAGTGCTTTCGACTTTTTCTATGTGCTTCCCTTTTGCTTCCTAGTTCCCATCTCCAAGTCCCCAGCGCTGCACGACCTGACTTAACGTCGTATGTTTTGAGGCATTACTGCCAACATCGGTGAAAGAGAAAAAAAATAGATGCATCCTCTCTTGCTTCCTCTCTAAGTTTAAACGATTTTTACAGCGCCTTTGATGTTTTACAGTGATGTAGAGATGGAACTTCAATGCTACATTCCTTCCCTTACCCGTAACATTCTCTATATCAATGCTTTCAAACTTTCTTCACCTTAATGCACGCACCACAAACAGCCATCATGGGCCTCTCAAGTTCACTACTTAATATTACATTAAACGAAAGGAAGCGCAATGGGGAACACTTTCCGGTAAAGAACCACCGAACGACCGAAAAACCACGCCGTCTAACACGCTATGTTACAGCGCGCTCGCATCCGAGGCGCAGCTCGTACTGGGTAGAATATTCAATTATTCGCAACTAATGGGTTTTTCCTCCCTTAATCGCGCTCCTGTAAGTAACATATCTGGTGGATGCTCTTGGATTAAAGGAAGTTTTAGTTGCAAAAGAAAACGGTGGATAATACTTTTCCCGTTGCTTTACATTCCGCACGGAAGTACAGTAATCTTCCAGCAAATTACTCATGATGAGGAATTTTTTAAACATAATTTTATAAATCACCGACAAAAGTAAACAAAAATCTGACAGCTGTCAAGTTGACAGCTTGGTTAGAATTATCTGACAAGTGGTTGTTATGCCGCAATTTACTACATCACGTCAAATCGGCTACAAGAAAATACATAATTACTAAAAACATCATCGATACGGCATTCTAGTGTTGTTAATAAAACTCCCAATACAAAAAACTTATACAATAATATAATACCAAACCATAGTCACAGCAACTAACAACTTCTTGTTTGTAGATTGTCAAACAGCATCGACACGATTGACAGTTGGTTCGATAATGATTGTAACGGTGCAAAGCGATAAAATACAACACACAACCGACAAGTGTCCTAGCCCCAGCTGTGAAAGTGAAATTTTCCACCGCGGAGAAAGTTTCCCACTAAATGGAAAAGTTATGCTAACTGCACAAGATGGCCATACGGCAGCAATGTGAGGGCACACCGGTGCGTCTACCACAATACACATCGGTCTGCCATTCGTTCGAGCTCGTCCGGTGTTGTTACGCTTTACAAGCTCTTCCCATAGCCAACATAGCCACCGGGGTTTCATCTTCTTCGCTGTAAATCCGAATCCATCCATCCGGCCTTCTTTATGCGTATACATTATTTAATAGCTTCTACAATTCGCGAGATCAGTTACAGCAGAAGGTGAGCACACCTTCGCAAAGGAGAAGGGAACGACAGATTTATATGATGAGGCCCGTTTTTAACGTCGGGAACAATTCATCCCGATTCTCGAATGCAGGGAGCAAAACGACGATGCGGCCACGATGAGCTTTTCCGCTAAACATTTCTTAAACATTTCGTAAAGAAAAATCTTAACGAGCCATTAAAACCCGACCCAAGTGTGGATGTATTTACGATGTTTCGTTTCGGAACGCTTTGATTGCGTAGCACGCGGCAATAACACCTGCGCACTGTAAAAAGCTGGAGAATCATGTGCCTTGGCTTTTTTGTTCCTTATCCACTCAACATAGGCACGGGCTGCGCTGGACAGTTGGACCTTTTTGACGGCTACACTACCCGGTTCGTGCTGAACGTGGTCGCGTCTAGACTGCTTCGGCTACCGGTAACTATCAGAACGTGGGCTTGGTAAGCTGTTTGACGGTGGGACGAACACGCCCGTCAACGCTGTGTTGGTGGGCTGTGGCCCGGGCTAGATAATATACCGCCAACATAAAACTGTAACAGAATTGGACTGTTCGTAACCGGATTGAAAACTGTACATCACCACCACCGGCCTGGCCGGCCAGGCCACCCACCCCTCTCTCTCTTCTTCTGCGGGAGCATGGAGCCGTTTTTGGACAACATTGGGCCAAAGTTGGTGGAGCGCTCTAGCCTTTTCTTCTTGTTGATTGCGCCAAAAGGCGTACAACAAGCGAAGCAGTTTCTTTATTCAGTATTCATCAGCAGCAGCAGCAGCAGCAACAAAAAAAAATTGCTCCGAATGAAATAAGCGTACGAAAAACAGCTCACATAACGCATCGTAAACGAACAAGCGACCGTTAATGGAGTTCTGCTACCCGGGCAGCCGGCTGGAAACAGCGAAACCCGAGATCGTAGCACCGTAAGAAGGGGGAGAGAGTACGCATCCATTACGCGACTTGCACGCGCTTGCGCAAGGAAATCGTGTTCACGCGCGGCCGTAGCATCTCCACAACGGTCTGCGACACAGCCTAGCCGAAACCGATTCGCGTAAAGCTCCGTTGCAGGCGTTTGCTGGTCTCGTTTGGATGTGATGTGCGGTTGACCGCAGCCAGCAGCCTCGAAAACCTGCGGCAAGCTTCTCCCTAGCATGGCTTCCCTATGTGCCAGCCAGTGGAGGGACAGTTTGTTCTAGGTGACACAGCTGGCAGGCCCGCTTTCGTCTATTTTTACACCGACACCTAAGAGCTATGAGCTTCGTGGTTACGCGAACAGGTAAACAAGGTGGCCTAACCTGTTGCGGGACATAGAAACAGGTTAGAAGTTGTGCGAAAAAAAAGCAAACGATCAAGGAAATCGATATGCTGGTACGATGAATATTTCACATCTGGATGGTAAATCAATTTTATTAAATGCATTGGAACTCACAACAAATAGGGCCTATTACTTATCTGTTTACCAATTGGATACAACTGGTAAGGAATGAATTAAGATATAAGCATAAAAAATACTTTGATATGCCCGAAATATTTAGTATGATTATTTTATATTAAAAAACAAACGAAAAATCAAACATTTTGCCTTAAATTGTTCGTTCTTAGTTTTCGTTATCATTGTACTTAAATTAATTTAAACATTAAAATGACTCATAACATAAGAGCTGCAATAACTCGACAATGCACACCAATACAATTACAAGTAGAACTTGTAAGGTGAAAAAAGTCAAACCCCAGTTGGCAGTCGGGTAAAAGCATAAATGTGTCACAATCGTCGTGATTGCATACCACTGTGAACAATTTTCCACAACACCTATTTTCCTACTTTATGATTTGTTTCCAATCCGGTTAAACGGATTTTTCGGCTCTTAATCTCACTCAAACATCGATAGGGCAGTGGAAAAAAAAGGGGACGAGAAAAAAAAAAGAACACCCACCCCGTAAGTAATAAATTATAAAACACACCTTTATTCGCCCAAAACCTCCATGGCCAACACAACCGGACGGCACAAACGATAAAACGTGTGTTTCTCCATCCGTTGATGTAAGAGTTGGAATGTTAGAACGAATTTAGGAACAGGAAAACAACTGTACACTATCGCAATGAAATACGGCCAATAGCGTCTGGGTGCTAAAGGTTTGCGAAGGAGCATAAATCAATGCCGCCCAGCAACATCAAAAAATAGGGATGGATGGTGATCGCGTTACAGAGCAGAGCGCAGGGACTGCTTCGCAGACGTCACTTTCGCTTCCATTCGCGGGGATCTCATCAGCGAGTGTGTCCGCCTTCGCTTATGTTTATTTTCGTATTTATTTTCTTTTCGAAAAAAGGATATAAGCACTATTTCCGTGTTTAAATTACTACAAATGTTCTGTGCAAAATAGATATTTAAATGTTTTAATAATACGTTAAACCCTAATGCTCAAATGCATCATTGGAAGTGGATACAGTGATAGTCAGTGAAATAAGTCCACTAAATATTTAATTATTTATTTAATTTTTCTGCATGATTGCCTACGCCATTTTATCGCTAGTGATTAAACCTGTTTATCCGTGCTAATCCTTTTATCCGTGATGAAATTTTATATAAGAGTAAACATTACTAGCGTCATATAGCAGGTTTCGGTTCAATCTATAGAAACAATTGGATAAAAATAGCAGCATAAATCAATGTTATTGATTGTTGGGCGTCGTTTACAGATGATCTTATTTCATTTGAATTGAAGAAATGATAATTAATTAATTAAATATTAAACTAATTAATTAGAAATGAGAATTAATTATTATTAAATTACTAACTTCCTTCTAGAATTTTTCTCCCTTTTTTTCCTTATAGAAAAAAAACAACTGGAACTCACTACGTTTAGAACACCCCCGTGTTTGATTACAGAGTCAAATCAAAACACCCAATCAAATTGCAACAAATCAAATGCAGCCGTGTCAAAATTGCATTTACATTCGAAATCAAACTCAAAACGCCCATGGAAGGTGTACGAGTACAGTAGCGACCACATTGTAAGTTTGATAACATCCCCCACAAACACATTCCCCGCCCTCTGTCCACCCCAACCCCACTCGTTACTCCTCCCTGCCGTATGTTTATCGCAGATGCACTTTGTGTTTTGCTCACACCGCCTGACTGTTGTGTAGCTCGATGTGACGCTGCACTGCGAAACGTGCACGGTCCAAAAAGCGAAGCAAAACAACGCAACGATTTGCTGCTGCTCCCGCGCCGGTTTATTTATTTTCCCTCCCGTGTAAGTGTACACAAACAGTGCACGAGCGGTGGCGCCCGATCGGTACCACACCGGGACGTGCCTTCGTGTTGTGCGTTCCTGCTACAAGGGCGCGTTTATTATGTTGTGTCAATGTATGGTGGTTAAGCGCTATTATGAAGCACGCTAGTTTTAATATTTTTAATTTGGTACTGTTTTTCTTTTCTTTACCGCTGCTGCTTTGTTTTTACATTTGTTGTAACTTAATGGAGACGATTAGGCAGCGTACGAGATGCATCTTTCTGTGTGTTGTCCCCGCTGCTGCTGAGTATCTGCCGCTTTCCCAGCTTTCCACGGTTAAACGCAATCTTTTCATCTTGCCGTCCCCTCGTGGTTGTTGATTTCGACGTAGCGGTGACCGGTGTTTATTTAACATTAGTCGCGATTTTATCGTCCAACGGACGGATCAACAAAGCCACGCCGCTGTCGCTGTGAAACCTGGCCATATATAAACGCCAGCAGCTAGTAGGGCCGGTGGAACACGTTGCTTACGCAATTCAAGCAAAAGCAACAAACAACAACAAAAATGGCTTCTAGTGATAACACGAGAGCAAGAGAGAGAGAGAGAGAGCATTTGTTGTCTTTTTTACAAGTTTTCTTTCCTGCAACAACTTTCACATCAACAGGGCGTGCCGTCGTCCTGTTTCTTGGAGGGCTTTGGCACGATATAAATACACCAACAGCGCCGGTATGTGTGTATGCGAAGGCTTACATTATTGGTCATTTGGAAGCTCGCGGTATTATAATTAATATCGAACACACATCATTATGACATTACCTGTGCATGGGAAACAACTTCATTATCGATCCATGCCCAACCCTCCTCCCCGGGCGCAAATTGAGAACGAAAATGATCCCAGTTGGGAAATTTTCCGCCCACACAAAGGGAAGGCCGATGATGGGAGACAGTTTTCCACATACACAAAAAAACAAAAGAACATACACAAAAAAAACAAAAGAAGGTCCCAATCGAAATAAGGAATATAAAAAAATGCTATACGAAAGACGCTCGAAAGAATAAAACCAAAAAAAAACAACATATTCTTCCCTTGGGTGTATCACACTTTTTGTCTCATGTTCGTTCTTTTTTGTCTCACATTGTTCGCCTCTCATTCTCGGAAAGTGGGGAACTAGACTACACTGTGTTTTACTATCGTACAATGACCTTTGTTTTGCCAGCCTTACTTCCCCCTAAAACCCCCCCTCCATCCCGCACCCACTACAATCAGTCAATGAAGCACCACATTGTTGCATGTGCGACAATGTCGAACGGTTTCAGGCAAACACAACCCAGCAGCAGCAGTGCATGAGGTCATAAAGATTAATTACTTATGCCGATGCGTCTGTCTCTTCCCGTTTTTGTTTTTTTTTTTGTTAATATGTGGCCTTTTTTATTTTATTTTTTTGTTCCTTTTCATTCACCGGCTTCCGATTTGGAGCGTTCGAACGCCGAAAACGGTTCCACGTGTTCCACCACCACGATCGAACATAATAAAGAAATGAAAACCCTGCGGTGCACTCTTGCACACGGTCGGTGGCCCACCAGACCGCTCTGTGTGTGCTGACCTCATTTTCAGCTGACCGGTTGATGGTTTCGGCTTCAGTTAATCCCAACGCATGCCCGAAAACCATTTCCCGCTGCGGGAATTGTTTTCGGTTTTTTTTTTTTGGGGGTTGATTAGCTTGGTGGTGTTCGGTGGGTTTGTGCCCTTCGCGACAATATATACATAAAAAAGGCTTCCACACGACAGAGCCACCCGGTTGGGCGATGATGAGCATGAGTGTTTGGCAGTGTGGAAGAAAAAAAGAAACAAAAAACACAAACACACACACACACACGCAACACAGGAAGACGCTGATAGGCGTGTGGCGACCCCCAAAACTAGGCTGGATGGATGATGATATTGATGAGTATCTGTGTGTCTATGCTTCTTTCGGTTTTGTTTATTGGTGGGTATTCGCGTCCACCTTAATCAGGGAACAAGGAACTAGGGCGCAACGCTATTTGCTGATAGAGCTGCAGTATGAGGGTCAATTGTGGCACACTCGGGCGGTGGCAGACTGTAAGGTCAATCGTGGTGTTTTATTGTTTATTTGCCATTTTATTGCACCATTGCGTTTAACACTCCTTACGGATAAACGGGACCAAACTGTAAGCCGAAACGATCAAATCATTATCGTGTGCATTCCACTTAATCAACGGATAAGTCAATGAACAAAGCTTGACAAAATAATGCATCAAAATATGCATCAGATAGACGAATATAAATTAATAAAAAGAAATCCAAATTTATTTTACATTTATTTGTTTTTCTTAAAATAAAACATAAAATATAAATAAAAGATTGAATCGTCTTTGTATAAAGTATATTTTAAAATGGCAACACACAAATCTCATCGTTGGATGTGTTTAAGGTGTTACAAATCTGCAACGACAACGTATTAAAAAAAACGGACCAGTAACAGCATTTAATTTATGCTCACACAAAAAGCGACGGACATAATCGACATTAAGCTGCTAAACAGTAACATCAGCTGCATTTGTCAAAAAAAAACAAAGATAATCTTTCTCACTTTGTTCCACCCAACCGGGCCATTTTAATTGATATGCTCATGATTTGTTGTAACCTAATTAATAAATTGTTGCAAATGCCGCTACTTCTTGAGAGTTGCCAAAAGCTAAAAACAATAACAAAAAAACCTCCTCCTCCTTCTCACCCATTCGCACAGCACCACCACACACACCTGACATTTCCGAATTGGCTGGTCTCTTGTGGTAGTAGTGTAGTAGAAGCGCCATGCCATGCTCGTCTAACCAAACATCACATTTGACGTCATGCTCGTAGCTCGCGAACGCGAAGATCCGAACTGATGGCACTCTTGTTGTGTTCGGATGCGGCAAAAGGGTTTTTTTTTTGTTGTTGTTATTTTTCGTCCGAACCAAACCAAACAGTTACGCTCCGGGGCGGCGAAGGCGTATCCCATCCCATCGCAAGCAAAGCACCATTCGCGTTAGCGCTCAGTGCGATTGCAAAATGGAAGTGTGTGCTTGGGAAAAGAAGAGAGACAATTTTCACACAGGTGTGGAAACGGAGATAAGCATCATTTTGCCGAAAAATCAAGTTAACGTGATTTTATTCAAATACACACACGCAAAACAAAACAAAAAAAACAGGAACTAAAACGGAAACGCATCCAACGCTCTTTGCTCGCCACGTTTGCTCAGAGTTTGCTCACTTCTTCACGAGCTCCGCGCAATGTTATGCTCCCGTTCTCGCATGCGGTTTCTAAATAGCAGGATCACATCTCCTAACTGCCCACACACCCCATTCCGCATGCCCACACACACACACACACAATCACACACACACAGAGAGCGAAAGAATTGAAGGTTGATTGTAGTAAGCATGAGCATGAACCCGTGAGTTTTCCGCTGACGTCAAAGGAGAAAATAGCGTCGTAAAATAAAACCTCACACCGCATCACCGATGATGATGTTGGGATGGTGAAAAACAATACACCCAAACTAAACCGAGAGCCAGCAACACACGCAGGCGAACGTGGGACCGGGTTTCCGAAACCTGATGGCGCACCCAACCACGCGACAATCAACCAGAACGAACGGTCGAGAGCTCAAGTGCGATCGTCAAATGATACAGCTCTAAACCCAACAGAAGGAGGATGATGTTTTTCGTTTCAAGCTAAAACCTTCGCACCAGCCAGAGTAAGATGCACCTTACTCAATAAGGTTGGGGCTGACGTTGCGAAAATCTACGCTCAACCGTGCCACGGTCTGCAGTACTTTCTCTCGCGCCAAACGGTGGTGACAGATGGATATAGAAATTACGACTCTTCTTGCGTTTTGTTTGCATATTGCTTGCGACCCGATTATTGCACTGGAAGCTGGAGAGCAGAACTCATCGGACATATTTCCACCGAGCACCAAAACGCTCTCGGGGGGGGGATGATGACGGCGGATGGGCGCAAAACAAGGATGGGGATAGAATCGATTCACTTTGCTTGGAGAAATTATGCCGACATTGCACAGCACGTTTTGCCACGAACGGATGGGATAATCGCACGGGTCGAGCGCGTTAAAGAGACGAACTAATTACAAGACGAACACAACAACAACAAGCTCGCACACATACAGAAGCGTTATTTTAATCCCTACGAGTTGTGAGAAGGTCGTTTTCTTTTTCTGCCGGGATTTCTGCGTTCCAGTGCACTTGACATAATTAATCACAAATCTGCACCATTTGCCAGGATGGTAATTTTATGCTCGGGCGCAATCATCATGTAAGTGCATGATTTATTGAGTAATTCCATTTGCTGGGTGATCATTTAGTTGCGCGATCGAAGGAAAAGATCTACACCGCTGTTACGCGAATTAGCACAAATAATACAATCACTACAATATCGCTGAAGGAATTGCAGAGATTCATCACATGAAGAAAATGTGTAAAATTAAACCGTGTACTAATCGATGCTAACACAAACGGTAAATTGAACCGTTCGCCAACCGTTTTCATTTTTTCGTTTGAAGCTTATGTTGCATATCGTGCTGTTACGTGCGTACAAAAAAAATATTTACAAGTGGATCACCACAGCATTAGCATACGTTTTATGCACACATATGCATAATCGAATGGTGAGAGCAAAAAGAAAAGAAAGAACAGACGGACAGACAGACAGCAACGGAACAAAGCGATTTTGTTTTCTAAACGCCACAAACGTTTTGCGCCGCTAAACAATCTATCATTCTTTCAAGGGGATGATTTGTGTACGCTTTTTTTTCACATCTTCGATGATAACCATCGACCGACTCGATGGTCGGTCCGTTAGACGTCTTCTTTCCCCCAACGCTATGCCCCCTTTTTCGGTGTGCAGACACAATAGAACCGGAAGAAATGGTCGAGAATAAAAAAATGTGCGAGTGGCGTCCGCCCTACACACACACACACACATTCATCCCCGTAAACGTTTGGAAAAGAATATGGCCAAATGGTTATGCTTGCATAAGAAGCACACACACACACACACACAGAAAAGTTCATTCGCCCGATACAATTCGATCAAGCGCAACACCCGTCGACGGGCCACGGCTCGGCTCGTCCGATTCTAGCGAGTTGTCGGTTTTTGTACTTAGCTTAGAGAAGTTAGGGAAAAATCTTCGGGTAAAATGTGGGAAACAAATGAAAATTACCCCACAAGAATAAGACAACAACAACAACAACAACAAAAACCCAACCAAAACGAATGTACACTCCATCCACCACACACACACACGAACAAACAGACGCATCGTGGGCATAGAGGTAGGAGAAATGAAAAGATATGAAGCAGCATAAAGAAGAGAGCACACACATCATGTGTGTGCGTACAGGCTTTGCTGCCCGTTGGAAAAAAAACAAAGTTGGGAAAGGTACAAAAACAACAGCAAAATACGACGGATGTTAATGTGGCTTCGCCTGCTGCTGCTGCTGCTGCTGTCGGCGTACGTAACCGCTTGTTGCTTCGAACTCCACCGGAAAAAGGGGGCTGCTGCGCCTTTTAACCCCCCTCCCCCCTCCCCTCTTATTCTTATGCTTCGATTCGTTGATGGCTTCGAACGGCAGCCACGCACAGGCTCTCTACCACCAGGGGGAGTTGATTGATGAGAATGTTTAAATATTTGTTTCCTCACACATCAAACAGCTTTTCCCATTTTACAGACTGACGGCTGAACAAATTAACGTATTAATCGGAACCTTTTCTAACATGTGTTATGGGCAATGTTTCAAACCATCGTTCCCATTAGCAGTAAGCCGTTTTAGTTGTGTATTTTTTTTGGACAAATGTTAAAACAATTTAAAAACATGTCATCTTGTGTCTGGTGGGACCAACTTTAGATCTTATATTACGAGTCAAAAATGTAATATATGAAAAATCAACTAAAAGAAACCGACTAAATCATCTTTTTTTGCGTTGAAGGTAAGATTATGTTTATCTTACGTCATATTTAACAAGTTTTTTTGTTAGTATTTCATAGTAGTTATCCCATATGAAAACTGTTCGCGTAAATAAATATCTCGAAACATAAATTTGCATACTTCACTAATAAAATGAAGACACTAAAAATTGAATATCCCACTGTACGAAAGGAACCCAACCCATTCCCGACCAAGGATTGCGACAGACGGATCCAAATCGGAATAGTTTTGAATGTAGGTCGGGACGTCCCGTGTGTGACCGATGACAAACCGTACGATTTTCGGTACGAGATTTTTCCGCCTGCGTTCTACCCGGCTGAGTTGCCACAGCTGATGATGTAACATACACGCCCTGTGGACTCACCATCTGCGAGCAGCGGAAGTTAAGCAGCTGTTGCCACCGGCTGAGTTGTTTCTTAAAAGTCCGCGCTACGTGCAAAATGCTCGTGATATTAATGTCTATGCGTTATCAAAATAATAAAGCCGATTAGTGAGCACACTCAAGTATAGTTTTAATTTTTTAACAAGAATTTCCGATGGAAATTTTTAACTACTCACAAAATGTAATGCCATTTCCGGGATCAAGTGTCCGCTTCTTATCAGTTATGTGTGCGGGAAAGCGATTGATGCTGTGTAATAATATTATTATAGTGTTGGTTACCATCTTAGCTCTGTTTGGCAACAATGGCGCCATTTAAATTAGACAAAAGCGTCCTTAGGATCCAACAAATACTATACTTCAGAAATTAAAAAACTTTGTTCTATGAATCATTTTATTTATGCATCAGTGAACCATTAGTCATTCGCCTTTTTTTGGACCGCATAAAAACATAGGCCAGCTGACGAAGTGACTTTTTGTAACATTGCCGACTTGTTTGCTGACCGTTGTTGATTGCAGCCTTTACGCAGCCAAACTCTCATTGGACCACACGAAGCGAAAAAGAGTGGCATGTGCCACATGTGGGAAGAGAAATCCCACATGGAGATTATCCGGAGATGAGAATTTGGGAAATGTTCCGAATGGGGGAAAGCGTGGGCGTAGGTGATATGCTTTGGTGACCTCTTTTTTTCTGTTTGTTTCCAACTTTAGAAGGGGGCCTCCGGTGCGTTCAATTTTCACACACACACGCAACAACTTTTTTTTTTGGCCTTTACGTTGAAGGCAGAAATCCAATGAGAAAAATGTCCGTCCCCTTTGGGGAACACATTAGTTTCTTCCAGAAAAAGTAACTACTAAAGTAAGCAAGTATTAGTACTTATTAAGTAAATCTACATTATAATCCTTTTGATTTTACTATTCCTCGAATCGAAAGAATATGTGTACACATTCTATTTGTTTTTAACAATAAAACTATCGAATATACAATTTCAAGGTCATTAAATAGCCCGGTCAAAAGTATTTGTCTCCGTAAAAATCAAGCAGCTTTACACATTGGAAAATATAAATAAAAGATGCAGTAAAAATGTGCAACAACTATATTTACCTGTAGAAAATAGCCGGAAGTCGCCAGAAAACGGTGTCTACTTTCGTGAACTATCTGTTGCTCCCGTTTCGGGTGCATTTGAATTGCAGATTTTGCTCGCCGCACTAAAAACGTCAAATCATAACGTCACACACACACACACACAGACGTACGATGCACGGTACCGTTGCGCCGTTGTTGTTGTTCGCAGATTGCAGCAGGCGCTTTTTCGCAAGCAAAAACTTTGGTTCGCTTTCACGGCCTCTGCTGCTGCTACTGCTACCTGATTGGGGATGCTTTTTCACAGACGAGCCGAGCCCAGTCACTACCCTAACGCACGAATACATCCACACCAAGAACAGGACGCCCAGGCTACGCGGCACAAACACACTGCATCATCTTCTTCGATGTCGAATGGCAGGGCAGTAAGGCGACGACAGTAAAGGTGAAGGGATGCAAAGTGAAATCTAATCATAAAATGTTTTGTTTTGCATAGTTGCGAACGCACAACCACATCCATGCGCGGACAACAGGCGCCCACCGTCTACAGTTTTGTTTTACGGTAGTAAATTTAATTTGTTGAAGTGCATTTCCGTTTCCTCTAATTTACCAGCTGTAGTTGGTAGTTTTATAGTAGCGTTGGGCTGAAAACAGTCGCTGCAATAAGAATTCACCAGCTGCAACGTACTGTGTTTCGAAGCAGATCTTTGTGTGAAGATGTCCCTCTATGTTTTCTATCATAAAGCAATTTCTTTTCCTTTCTAATTCTATTTCTTCCTCTTCTGCTCGAGACGTCTTTTTACATGTTTGCTGAAGCACATCATCTTCAGTTAGGGGCTCTTTTCACACCTTCAAAAACGGTTTCGGTGCAACGCTATACACACTCACACATTCATGTACATTTTCTTAAAGAAAAGAAATGCATGCCGGCGCCTGTACTACACTCACACACACACACTCATCCAACAAACGGGGGTAAAAACATACCAGACAGGAAGAGCAACCTTAATTTCTTAATTATTGCACTCAGCTTCATGGGTGAACGAAAATTCTTCTTTCAATCGTTCAATACACAAAAAATATTTTAAAAAATTAACAATTTGTCCCTATTTGAGCAAACTATTTTCTTCCGGGGGAAACGAATAAAAATGGAACTAACTTATCTGCCCTCTATCGATCCAGGATGAGAACAAGAAAAAATTACCAGAAAGAAGAAAAAACATTGTCGTTACGATGACGACAGCGCACGGAACGTTGGGAACTGTCAAATGAGCTCGAGTGCGTTTTTTGTTGTTGTTGTTTGTCTACAACCACTCTGCTCTTTCTCTCTCTCTCTCTCTCTCTTTCTGGTAATAAGTTTGACAAAAATATGTTTTCGCGATAATTCGCGCTGCTCGGCAATTATTCTTGTCATTTCACAGGTGTGCTGAAAGCTGAACCTTCCAATCGGAGATGCTGCTCCATCGTTCTCTTCATCATCCGTACCTAAATTATTGCGTACGTTTTCTTACTCTTCCAGCCGCCTTAGCACACAACGCCACCTTCACCCAACATAACCAATCCGCTTGCAAGTGTGAGTGTGTGCGCAGTTCTATGTGCAAGAGCATATGCTGTTGAATCCTGCACAAAACCAACACAAGCGACGCGTTGACCGGGGGTAAAGTCACTATCCCGTATGCACACACATCCATGGCTTTCCTTGCTTTCATCAATGAGAGCGACGAGAATAAGACATACAGTGTGGGAGAGCGAATGAGATGTACCGCAAAAACCTCAAGAGATGTTTTTTCCTCCCCCTGTATACACCCTTTCTCAACCTAACCAAAAGATACTGGTTCTTCTTCTTATTGTTCTTCCGATTTTTACTTTGCTTCTTCGCTAGACTTTAGCTAGATCCGTCCTTTAACTTCGTGTGCCCGCGTACATATGTGTGTGTGTGTTTGAGTGACATCAGACACAACTGCCCCGGACATCATCAACACCGTCAAACGGTTAGCAGTGGTTGCTGTGCTGTATGTTTTTTTTTGTTTCGTCCATTCTTCCCAAAGCAACAAAATACGTGTGGACAGATAATCAAAGCAGACAACTCGAAACAATAATCCTCTCTAGCTGGTGAGTAATAGGAACGCGAAAAATAGAACGCTAAGCCGCGTTATTCACGCACGAGCTGTCACAATCGCACACGCACACATTGACCGCACACCGCAAAGCATATTACATTTCACTTGCAAGCAAAAACCGTGACTTTCCAAGCAAATTTGCTCGAAACAAGATCGATTTTGCATTTTTGCTCTCATCCGTTCTCTCCCTCTCATTCTCTCGCTCGCTCTTGTTTGCCCCGTTTATTTGCTATCTCTCGCACGCATTTAGGTTTGTGGTACTCTACCAGCCCCTTGTTTTCTGCACACGTCACACGTACGTCACAC
>STHB01000010.1:22671168-22691458 GCA_018908115.1 Anopheles rivulorum
GATGAAAAAGCCACCGAATTTGCTTTACCCAATACGCACCCGTTGTGATGGGCCCCGGGCCAGCGTGATCACGCAGTGATGTATGAATGTGCACTTGGGAAATCTCTCCGTACGACGCGGATCGTGAAAATTACGAGCACGAGCTGCCGCTGTGTTACACCGTGGACACGAAAAAAGTCTCACTGCACTCGCAGGGCAGAAGTAGACATTTTGTTTTCACCGTTATCGAGGGAATAGTGTGTGCCTGCTCGTGCCGCCCTGTAAGAAAGAGAGCTCTATATGATGTTCGGTGACTGCGGCTGTCAAATAGGTATGTCAAAAAATTATCTGACACATCTGACAGTTTAGTGAGGAAAAGGCCTTTACAATTTTTAGATTTTTTGTTTTTAACTCTTTGAGGTAAAAGTGATTTTAAAATGTTTTTAACATAGGATTTTTCTGTTTTTAAAATGCAACATTTGAACTACGCTTAAACATTGCAAACAAAACCACGTTCCTCACTTGGTCTCACTCGCAGTAGTGAGAGTGAAGTGAGTCGCGAAGCAAAGTAAGGTGCCTAGTGAGCAGAATGTACGACGATTATTTAAAACGGCGGGTAATTACAGCTCCCAACATGCGATTGTGCATTAAATGAGATATTATTTTATTGAAATCGACAAACAATTGTATAATACCAAACATACAAACATGTAGCGAGGGTGGAAATTCAGTTTTTTCGGTGCTAGAAAAGACCGATCTGGAGTTTTGTTCTGTTTTAGTAAAGGAGTACGATAATTAAAGAATATTTACTGGAACAAAAATCCATAGCTTTTTTAATTGAATGCAACATCGCACGGTTCGTGTATTCTATGTTACAAAAGATAATAAAATTGATTTTAAAATTGAAATATGAAGTAAGCGTTGCGTTTCTCTATTGGCGCATGTACTTCTAGGCTCCCCGCAATAGATGGCGCTAGTATAACACACGCGCGGTGATGTTTCCCGCTAATATTTACACTCCATACGCTCTCCGGAAACAGACTCTCGCTGCTCTCCTGCTAAAAAGGATTGATTCGCTCTTCAGCAGTTTAAAACGACACACCGGCAACAGTGCGAGCTTGCAAGCTGATTCAGTAACGGGCATACGGTTTGACCGTGGTCGTGGTCGCGGTTAACATTTTCTACGTTGCGCGGTACACCGGTCCGCTTCGTTTGTACGGCTTTAATTCGTATCTAGCAAACACGTTGGATGCTACTGAGATTGCTATCGTTTGTTCAATCAAAGCACCAAGCCTTCTGTTTAAAGCCTTACCAGGCCAAGTGGAAGTGATGGGAAGTGTATCATAAATGGAGGCGCAATAGCATAGCGGATGTGGCACGATCCATATGGTGCACCGTGTACCAGTGTAACCGATGCAAATGCACCTGTATTTTCATCATGGCCGAAGGAGGTCGCTTTGCGGTAGCTTCTCCAAGGTGATCCGGTCCCGGTGGATTGGTGTGGCTAGTGTGTGCGTACGCCGGAAGTGGAACCCTGTCACGCACCAAACGTGACACATTCAAGAACTTGTTGTCATAGCGGCACAAAGCAACAATAACTAGTTTTGTTCTTCTCTCTCTCTCCGTGTGTGCGTGTGCCACTCTCTCTCTCTCTCCAAAGTGATAAGACGATATGCGAATGTTCGATATGGGGGATTGTGCGAATCATTCGCTGGCAAGAATCAAACCGCAACCACAACAGCAGCAGTGTAAACGTGCAGTGAAGTGATCACTCGTCACAGCCAACTTTAATTAACCAGTGAATTGGTTAAGGTTAAACGGTTACAGTTCAGATCGGTATCATTATGTACTGGATTTTTAAACAAAACATTCCACTACACCAACTTTGCTAAGAATGGCCGTTGCAGAGTGTGCAGGCGCTTTGACGCCCAACGTTCAGCTCAAACGTTCCACTGCTGCGTTTCTCAGTTCTCGAACCTCAACACGCTTTCTACCGGTTAGGTTTGAAAATGATGAGGTAATTAGTTTTTTTTTTTACGTTTAAATCCGAACATTCTTATCATGTGTGTTATTGTGAATAAACATAAAAATACGCCAAGGAGAAAGTTATAAAAAGTGATTCAATTGGAAGAACCATCTTTGTCACAAGTGGCTCATTGCACAAAGGGTCAACGTTACGCTCGGTCAGGGTTATGCCAATCGGCCCTTATCGCTTTCCGTCATCATTGTTCGACGTATTCAACCACTTTAAGTGCTTGCTGCTGATAAGTATTTGACTTTTTGGTTGATTCGTTATGTTTACATGTAATGTTTTGAGTCAGTAATGCTTTGCATTGCTTTAGACGAGATTTATAGCATTAGTTAAAAGGAAAGTTAATGTGCATATGAAGTTTTATTTTTATTTTTAAAAAGTCGCATTTTGTACCTACTTTCGGATAGCTCTTGGTCTTCTCTCTATTTAGCATGGAAGTGTTCATAACCGTCCTATCATCTACACAAAAGTGTTATAGAGTCAGCAACTCATAATACACTATCTATGATTGCTCCCACCAAAAGATAAATATTATATGAATTTAAAAGTTCTACAATAAAATTAAATGAATGAACAAATGCATTACGGAAGGCAATACAATGCATCCAATAGCCAGGACGAACCACGCGGTACGATAAAACATTCGGAGCGATAAGACGCGATGATCTCATTTACAGCTGTAAACAAATATTTATATTATTTATCTTCCAAATTGAAGTAATGCACTATCTGCTACGCTTTGAACTACTAAGACTAATCGTAATGGCCAGTCAGCATCACAGCTAAACACTTGTGCAAATACCGTGTCACCCTTACGAGCGACACAACGACATCTTTTCCCGTTTCATAACCGTTTCTTAACACTCTCCAGGCCCGGTACGATACCACCAGCAATCATCAAAGCTTCTACACGCTGCAACAAAAATGTCTCACGCAAGGGCAACTCTTCGAAGATCCCGAGTTCCCAGCGACGGACACTTCCATTGCGATGCCCCGACGCATCGCGGACGTTCGATGGAAACGGCCGAAGGAAATCTCACCCACGGCTCGGTTCTTCGTTGATGGAGCTTCCCGGCTGGACATCTGTCAGGGTGCACTGAACGACTGCTGGTTGCTTACTGCTGCTGCCAGTCTGACCGCGCATCCCTGGTTGTTCAAGCGTGTACTGCCGGAGGACAACAGCTTTGCCGCTGAACAGTACGCTGGGATTTTCCATTTTCGCTTCTGGGAGTTCGGTCAGTGGGTGGACGTGGTGATTGACGATCGGTTGCCAACCGACGCCAACGGTAAGCTGCTGTTTGGAAGGTCCGCCCATGGGGACGAGTTCTGGAGCGCCTTGCTGGAGAAGGCGTACGCGAAGTTTTACGGTTCGTATGGTGCGCTCGATGGTGGAACGGCACGGGAAGCTATGCAGGATCTCACCGGAGGGTTGACCGAGTTTTACCAGCCCAAGAAGATGGTTGGCAGGGAGGAACAGCTGTGGGATATACTGAGGAGTGGATCCGAGATGGGATCGCTGTTTGCTTGCAACCTGAAGGTTAGTTCATGTGCCGTGGTACAGTAGAACTCACACTGCAATTAACGACCATCGGTTCCATCCTTTCAGAGTGACCCAACGGGGGAAAACGTCGCTACCAAGGAGGGTCTGCTGCGTGGCCATTCGTACGCCATCACGAAGGTGCACACGATCGTGGGTTTGCTGAACGATGGCGATCACATCCGACTGCTGCGAGTACGCAACCCTTGGGGAACGGGTGTGGAATGGAATGGCAGGTGGTGTGATAAGTCGCGCGAATGGAAAGCTCTCAGCACGGCCGAAAGGAAGCAGATCGGACTTACGATTGAAAATGATGGCGAGTTCTGGATCGAGCTGGTCGACTTTATGAAACATTTCGACCGGCTGGAGGTTTGCCATCTGACGCCGGATCTGCACAGTGTGCAGGATGAGACGGGCGAACGGACTGGCAGGCGATACCGCTGGAAGCTGAGCGCACTGGACGGCCAATGGATACGTGATACAACGGCCGGTGGCAATGTGTCCTTTCTCGACACGTTTCCACTCAACCCACAGTACACCGTGCACGTGCAGGAGGGTACGACCGGGTCCGGTGTCATTGTAGCGCTCATGCAAAAGTATCGCCGAGCGGACGCACTACCAAGCCTGACGATCGGCTTCATCGTGTACAAGGTAACGAGCGAAGATTTGCGCCAGAAACCAGTGCCGAAGCCGTTCTTCCAGCAGCACGATCACGCCATCGTCGGTGGTTCGATCTTTATTAATGCGCGGGAAATTAGCTGCCGGCTAACGCTCGATGCGGGGCTGTATCTGGTCATCCCCTCGACGTTCGAGCCGGGCGAAGAGGGTGACTATTTGTTGCGCATCTTCACCGCACGTGGTAATACGCTGTGCGAGAACGATGCCATCCTGTGCTTCGGTACGCTTGACGATCGCGTCACGGAGCAGGGCAAATTCTTCGACACACCGCGATGGGCCATGCTGGCGAACGCATTCTACAACCGTGCCAACGCTTACCAACAGCTGGAAACGCACTATTTGCAGGAAATTCTGTGGGAACAATTTTTCCGCCCGAGCTTCGCATCAAACGATTTGCCGCCGAGGGTGCCACCAGTGAAACGGGCCGGTTTGTCGCCGCTGCGCAAGTTTTACTCCTGCGTGATGCAGCTGTGTGTCTGCTTCTGGATGCAATCGAATGGACGTAAGAATCGCCACGAACATTATCGCACCGAGGAGAAACCAATTCACCGGCAAGAGCTAGATCGGATTGTTGGGCTACTGTTAAGCCGTATCGCTGACGGGCAGGATACGATCGGGTACGAACAGTTTCGTACGATTGTGCGTGACGTTTATCAGTGGGAAACGGTGTTCCGGCTGTACGATACGGATGGTAGTGGTACGCTGGACCGCCGGGAGCTTCGCCAAGCGCTGCGATCCTCGGGCTTCAACATAAACAATCGCATCCTGTGCAAGCTGTTGCGGTTGGTCGTGGACCTCAACCGACCACAGATAGAGCTGATCGATTACGTGCTGTGTGTAGCCGAATGTCGGCATGCCATTGGTAAGACGCTTGTCAGAAGATGACACAGTGTACAATTGTAACGTTTCTGTCTTCTTTCATACTTTTAGATGTTTTGCACCAGGACACTGCTTAAAGTTCCCCATCACGAGAGTGTAAACGAAAAGAAAACGCCATGAAAACGCATTTAAGACTATGAACTTATTCCAATTCCAACATGACTTAATCGTATGCTTTTGCAGACTCTTATCATAACCTCAACGAATAAAACGCTCGATTAAACGTATCGCATCCAGCAAACCCGTTTCGTCCTGTTCTTTCTGTGTCCTTTACAAACAGCTTTCCGCCTTGGGTGGGTATTTGTTTATGCTATCTTTTAGATAAGATTCTTCATTATTGGTATTGTGTAATTAAATACACCGAACACAGATATTTAGTAACAATTTGCAAACAGTTTTTCTTGTTGTTGTAAAACATCTTCCTAGCGCTACCGACTGATGTGTAATGTGATGGCAGTTGGTGGTTAAGCTTTGCTGAAATCCCACCTAACCGCCCCACGTGTACTGCTGGTCCATATGGTGTGAGAGTAACATCAAGCACAGTAAGGAAGGAAGCGCTCACGAGTAGATCGTTTTCGTGATCCATTCCTCCAGTGTAAACCGAGCTTCATTACGGTTGCTTAGATCGCGTGCTTTGAAGATGTCTGGAAGGAGAAAAATAGGAGCTTACATTAGTAAACTGTTTTACGATGTCAGTTTGTCCCCCTAACCTACCGAACATGGTACGGATCTTTACGGCGCAGGTAATAAAGTCATCGAACCATATTTCGCCCTCCTTCGAGCCGTACCGATGCATCAGCATGTTGATGATGTGATTGTTCAGTGTGTAACCAGCCGACTGCAGCGCTGCCCGCAACTCGAACGGACTGATCCGTCCGCTCTGGTCATTGTCGTACTGCTTAAACACACCCTTCCAGCGGGCGATATCGGCCAGCAATTTCTGGAACTCCATCAAGCCAAGCTTTCCCGAACCATCCTCATCCAGCATGGCAACCATCGAACGACACGCGTCCTTCGAAAAGCCCGGATTTGTTGGATCCGCTACAAAGGACAAAAAACAAAAGTCTGTACAAGCTGGCGCTATACAATCAAAATACACCACCTATCTTACCATGCACTTGGGTGACATTTTCACTATGAATAAGCTCCGTCTGCTCGCCGGTGCTAGCCATCGTTCCATTCGCTTGCCGCACTGGATTGTTATCTCCACCGGCAACATCACGGAACAGTTGCTGCAACATGGTCCATACACCGCAGATACTTCTTTCCAGACCCGTCTGGCCTGGTGCGGTGGCAGTCGTCGGTGCGGATCGCTTCTCCAGCGGTATGGCCCGCGTTTGGTACGTTTGGGAGATACCTCGCGAAGCCTTAACGATATCCTCACGGAAACAACGATCCAGCACCAGCTTCAGTTCCATCCAGTCCACCTCACCGTCCGTACCGGCCACCTCGACGAATAGCCGCTCCATGGTAGCTCGCTGGGCATCGGTCACTCCAAGATCCGTCTCCTAAAACATACAGGCAATGCCAATGAGTCGATGACCAAACTATCCATACACAGGCGACGGTGCAAAAGTAAGAAGCGTTATCAAGCGATCAAAACACATTTGCATACAAAGAGCACTTACTTTTGGCGATGGTTTGGTAGGCGACCCAACTCCGGCCGTAGGTTTAGTTGGAGAATCCTTAGGGAAGTAATGTTATTTACAAGAGTGATGACTTTCTTCTCAGTCGGATGCTATGAATCGGATGTGTTTTGTCTACGAAACAGTCTAACAGTCAATTGGAGATACTTTTGGAGCATAAAGGAACTAGGAGCCGAATATCTTGATGTACCTCCTAGAATGTTGAAGATTTCAGGGAGATATTGGACTCTCTCGTCTAAATGCTGCAAAAGTACCACCTCACTACGGCTCATCTACGTGCAACGTGCTGTATAAACTAAGTTTCTCATTCGTCTAATAAGGACAACAACCTGCTTACTTACCAATGCCGGTGTACCAATTCCAATCGCGCTATCGTTCTCCTGCATATTGCTGGGACACTCGGAGAACACCCGGATCATAAACTCGCCTTCCTCGTTCGGATCGAACGTCGACGGTATGATGACGTACGAGGCAGGCGGTAACCTAAACCGGCACGTCACCTCACGCAGATTGATGAACGTCGATTTGGCCACCGACAGATGCGACGTGAAGAACTCACGCGGCAGTGGTTTGCGCTGTAGATCGTTCGCCTCCACTCGATAGATCGCAAAACCGATCGTGAGACAGGTGATACCTTTGTTACGCTTCGATCTTCGATTCTTCTGGATCAGTGAGACGATCATTGTGCACAGATTCTCATCATCATCCGCATCGGGATCGTCCAGCCGGATCACGTACTGTGGATTATGCCAGAACGTGTCCGGATAGTTGCGACAACCGCCGGCCGTACTACCCAACACCCATTCGCCTTCGAACGCGGACTGTCGCCAGGCAAAACGGCTCTCCTGCAGTGCGATGGGACAATCCGGGCTAAGGTGGCACATTTCGATGCGATCAAAGTATTTGCGAAAGTCCGGGAAGGACATCCAGAACTCTCCGTCCACTTCGAACGTTAGCCCAATCGAGCGTTTCGTGTCCTCGGTGATGAAACGCCACTCTGGTGACTTATCGCTCCACGCACCATTCCATTCGTTCTCGTTACCCCACGGATTGCGCAAGCGAACTAGCTGTATCTTGCCCTTCACTCTGGGCGTCTCAATGTCCACAGCTTGGGCTTTGGTGATGGAGTACGCGTGTCCCTTCACGAGACCCTGTGGCGTCACCTGTTCCATCTCACCAGCTCCTGCTTCAATGCTGCACGCAAACATTGCATAGTTATTGCATCCTTTCTCGACCATATCGAACAGAGTACCCGGAGCATCCTTCATCTCGTAACCCTCCGTAAGGCCACCGGTAAAGTCCTCCATCGCCTCGCTAGCGGATCCACCCGAGAGGGCTTCGTACGAACCGAACAGCTTCGCGTACGCCTTCTCCAGCAGGGCACTCCAGAATTCGTGCTTCGTCGATGACTTGATGTACACGAGCTGACCCCGAAGCGTTGGAAGCCGATCGTCAACTACCACATCGTACCATTGGCCAAATCGCCAGAACCGGAAGTGAAAGATACCGGCATAATCTACACCCTTGCGGCCACCCTGTATGCGATCATTGTCGTCCGGTACGACACGGCTAAAGAGTACCGGGAAGGTGGTAAGATTGGCCGCCGCCGCCAATAGCCAGCAATCGCCCAACAGACCCTGTTGGATGTCAAACCGGGAGAACCCGTCGGCATCGAACACTGCGTCCGGGCTGATTTCGTGCGGTCGCAACCACTTGAACTGGGACGGACGACCCGAAACGGACGAATGGTGTAGCGAAGAGTCATCGGCAGGAAATTCGGCATCTTCGAACAGTGTGCCCGTTCGCAGACAGTCGGTCCGCAGCTTGTAGTAGTCCTGAACGTAGGCCGGACGCTGCGGATCAGGTTTCGGGTAAGCGCGCTAGAAAGTAGACGAACAGTCGTTAATGTCCATCGAGCGTGGTGATAATTGTGCCCGGAGGTTCAACCTCCGAAGAGTTGACATCCACAAACCACTCGTGTGGACTCATGCCAGTGTTGTCAGAGTTTAGAGGTGTGGCCAGTTGTGTTTTGCGTGACGGAACTCAGTGTTAAAATTAATTACATTAAACCAACCTGCCAGCCCGTGTTGCAAGCGTATCAACGGTTTATTCTTTTATGGGAACTGTTTAACACTCGGTGGGGAAGGTTCACTGACCATGGGTTGGTTCACAGATATGTTTAAAGGGTTTTGCATATTCTAGTCGATACTACATTGTCAGTACTTTATCATTTGTTATGTTTTTTTTTCTAATGTAAAGTTAAGTTGCTCTCCTTCTTGTGTTGCTTTGGTAATCGCATGTATAATCAAATCGCTCCACATGGTATTCTCCCGACAAGATCTCCCACAGTTGCGCCACTAAGCCATTTAAAACGTGTAGCCATTAAGCAGCATGTGTGCGACATTACTATGCAGCAGTGACACACTTATTGGAATGGTTCTTCTCGATGCTTTTGACTAAAATATAATTTATTTATAAATCCAATATGTTACCTAATGCTTGTTTTTATTTTGTTTATTTAATTCATTTAAACAAATTTAAAATAGTTCCTTCAACTGGATAACTTAAACCCAAAAGACGTTGGGATAAGGTTAAAGTTAAAAAACTCAAACGCTCAACAAAGATTTTATCCTCTCTAAACAAAGGTTTAACAACAAAAGATCTGCTTTTTCCTTTTCCTTTGTTCAACTTCATCGCGTTCTGATCATTTCTACGAAAGTAACAAAAAAGAGAGAATTCCAGTGTCCTTCGACCACCGAAAAAAAAACAGCTCATTCATTGTTGTCTATGGTCATTGTCATCCAATCGGCTTACAGCAAAAAAAAGACATACGTACACCTTTGAATCATCCGCTAGCATTATTATGATCCAGCATTTCATCCAGACCCAAGTCGGCAATAAATAAGTTGCTTATTGGACGAGACACATCAAATTATATCGTCGACCGCACGACCTCAGACCGGTCAGACAAAGCGAGTGGGAGTGCTTTGTTGTAATATCACTTAACGGTCTAAAAGTCAAGAAAACACATTCCTACACATAAAAACTAGGAAGTAAATTGCCCCAAATCGAACGCAATCTAAGCCGTGCCGGAAAATATCGATCGTGTCTGTGGGCTGTAGACCGGCTGTCTCTGCATGCAAAACGGGACGCCATTGTCGCCACTATCAGAGGCTAGTTTAATATCTTTCTCCGATAAGCGATTACCCGATGCAACCAACCTGTTGCTTCTGATAATTTCTGTTCGATAGGACACGAAAAAAAAAAGATGAAACTTGTGCTTAAACGCTTAATGATTTCCATCGATTTGTTCCGCTGGTGTGGTGAAGTACAAAGAGAAAAATAAAGCATTCTGTGCAATAAAGCTTTTTGTTGCTTTGTTCACTGCAAATGTTCACTGATAGGTTGTGACTCAGTTATGCGCTGGTATTTCGCATTTCCATGCCGTGTATAATTATCGTGTACAACTTACTACCTATTAAACTGTAACTAACATCAATGGATTGTCCCCGACCGCCGTTCGACTCGGTGTAGGAAAATCAAACGACATTGAAATTCCCACCGAACCGTTGATTCACAAAGTTACGCCAACACTAACGTTTGAGCGCTGGGCGAATAAAATTGCGTAAATAAACAAACAAACTGTCATACTGTTGTTATACGGCGGCTACGCATACTGCGATTCACTGCCAGAGTGTGACAACTTGATTAACATCATTATGCGAAGCTGGAGGTGCGATAAGGAAGTACGAATTGATGAATGCGCCTTAGCGTATACGGAAGAACAAAATTAAACAGTTTTTAAGAGTATAAACTCTTTTAAAAATACTCTTTAACAAAAAAAACTTTCAGTTGCAACGAATTAGTTACTTAAAACGTTCGTTCTACTAAGCACAAAGCTGTCACAACTAACTGCGATTAAAATGCCATAATTAAAATATAAAACTGCACTGCAAAATACTCGCAATAAACAACATTGATAACAAAAATTAACATTTAAAAAAAATAACAATAAATTAGCTGAGGAAATGCGGTTACGTTAATCGTTAGCCAGTCTGATAAGAAACAACGCACGGAGGTCACTCAAAAGAGAACAAACGACATTTCACAACTTCGGTCTGCTACTTGAGGAAGATTCTTAAGCACATCTCACGCGGAAGGTCGCAATAAACGAAAACCAAAACAAAACCGGTTTCGACTTTTTTTTTTGAGCGACGTTCCAACAATTAGAACGGTCCTCTGAACCAACAGCACCAGTTAGCATGCACGATAAAGAACGAGAACGGTTTGGTACAGAGCACATGGGAAAACTGTAGAGCGCGGCAATGGATGAATAAACATTTTGGAGGCGCCCGCATCGTTCGCATGGGGCTTATTTTTTGTTTTAATCGCCGATAGCATCGAGCACGGCTCGTCGGCGGTTCATTCACTTCCTGCCGGTCATGGTTTGCTGGCATGAAGGTCGAAGCGAACTATCCGCACACAAACACAAGATGCACTGCGGTTGTACGATTGAATGTTTGGACGGCCGTGCACGGAGGATTGCTGCTGGTGACCTGATAGCAACCACAACGATCCTGTTCGCTTTGCTCTACTTACAGCGTCTTCCATCGGTTCAGCATTACCGAGTGCTACTACACCGCACCGTGTGATTGTGCTTCACTGCTGGTAGGCTAAATTTAAATTAAAACCGACACATAAAACATGCGACACGGCGATTCTCGCTTTTTTCATTGCTTTTTACGCAAAACGCTACAGGCTAAATTGCATAAAACAACTCTGCAACTCTGCAACTTCTTGGCACATACACTGACCGGGCTCGGGGAAAGGATCGTTATGGAGTGTATCACCATTACGATTTCACTTACACCATTACGATCGAACTCGATCGGAAGGAAGCGCGTACGCGATTGATGTAGCGTCGGTTTGACCATTGTCGTCGTGATGCTGCTGCTGCTGGTCGTCGTTGGGCCACTCGCGTACACTACGTTGGTGCCACGCGTTGCCTTCAGCAGCTCCTCGTTGGGGCGACCGTTTCTCGTTATGACCGGCATTATGGATGCGTTTGCACAGTGCAGTACACAAAGCGACTACAGTAAAGCACCGTTTTTCGTTACCGGGGGCCCGTCTACCGATCTACCGTCGACTGATCTACGCACGGTACCGTGTTTGGCAAACACCGGGACCGCTTACAACTACAATCCGCCCGAACCGGCGTACGTTTGTGAACTGAATCGTGCCGGTACCGATTCCAATGCGGTCCGAATGCGTGCGCGAACTTGCGAAACGTTCGGCATTTTGGCGCGCGTGTGTGTGCTTCGCGCGTCTCTTTGTGGTTCGTGTTCGCGAGTTCACTGTTGTCCTTTCGCGCTGCCTGTGCGAGCGAGTAAACGAGTGGGGAAAAAACCGAGTTATTCGGTGGGTTTCGTTTTTTTTTTTTTTGTTGATGTGGACAATAATCTCGGCGGTTCCGGATTTGGGCGCTCTGTTTTGGGGAGGTTGTTATTCTGTTTTGAAGGGAACCATCTATTCGAGATGAATGGAAGCAGTGTTGATTAGAATCAGCATGCCGGTTGCCGCGTGAAACGTGAAATGAGTACCGATTACAAGTTCTCCCGTGATCGTACAGACTGATTGGAAAAGATCGTTATTATTATTTACTATCCTAAATGGTTGATTGCTTCTGTCAAAGTAGGTAAGCAATGAGATTACGATTTTCTCTAACCAAAGCTTACTTTGATGCGTATGAATTTTAATATTGAGCACAGAACAGAGAAATTAATTTACCACAAAAAAGATTGTAAACCATTGCATTAATCAGTTTAGCATGAATGCTAAATAAAGATCGATTAAAATAAAACATGATAAAGGTATTTTAAGAAGGAGAATTGTGATACAAAATATATAATTAAAGCTGTCAAATACGTAAAGAAGGATAAGATAGTTATCAAACATACATACTAAAAAGATGTTAAAAAGTAACATAAAAATTTAGAATTTTAGAAATTAAACATGCAACAGTGGAGAAAGAAAAAGTGAAAGAAACTTTTATAATAGAAACATTAATTAGAAATGAAATTACCAGCTATATCATAGGTCATGCCGAATACTATATCTAAACCTGTGAAACAAACATTACCCGCCAATTCTATTAGATTAAATAAACATCTTTATCCACTGTAGATAATTCCCTCCTAACGCGGCATTAATACACTAAACGCCATCTAGGCTGGGAGACATGCGGCTGCCATAAAGTCCCCCACTATTCTCCGCTTTTATCGCTTCCGACCACCTTTCTGTTTCACCCAACTACAGCTACAATACACCAATCCTCAAGTTCACGGGCGTCATTTGTCAGCGGTCGGTCGACTTTCTTGGCGCCGTGAAGGGTGGGCTTGGGCGTGAAGGGCAGGGAGGGTTTCAAAAATGGAAACGCTTTCAATGCAATACGACCGTCGCCATCCGTCGTTGGTCGTACATTGTGTTTTTACCACTACAACCAACGTGAAGAAAATGTGTGTCTCCCGTGTCACATATTCTGGTCTTACGCGACATGCTTTTAAGCGTAAGAATGTTTGCCAATTTCTGGCAAACTCGCTGCATTGATGGTAATAAAATTTTCACTTTGAAGTCTGTACCATACCCCGGTCGGATTTGCATACTAACGAACGGGTAGGGTTATGGTTTCATATTTTAGAAATTAAAATAAAGCCATGGAAGCGGATATAACTCATCTGGCATTGATTTTCCTTAGCCAAAAAAAACACTCACACACAGAGGCAATAACAGGAAGTAAAGTTATCATCGTCGTAAAACGAGACCCTCTATCGTCATGTGTACTATATTTAAACTATCGTCAACACCAGAAACACACATTGCATTTTTTTGTTTCGATCCCTCCCAAGAACTCCCAAGACACTAGGGCATGGGAGCGACCACATGTGCGTGAAAGTCTTCTCCTCGGGAATCCAGAAAACGCTAACCAGACATTTGCCTTTATCTGTCGGCAGAAAGGGAAATCTTGCACGAAGCAAATCTGCCAGCGAATTCGGTGCGAAGCGCAAACACCTCAGCGGAACGTCATGTTTTCTTCAACCATATGGCCCTACCGCCACCATTGAGCATTGGGATAGTGTGACTGCCTTTTTTTTTGTTTTTATTTTGCTTATGCTGTGTGTGTCAAGCTCAAGGTTTCACAGTGAGGTGTTGAAATTTTTATCGATAAATCGATGGATAACTACCAATCGGTTCACAAACACAAAGCGTACAGACTCCATCGCAAAAACAGAAAACGAATTTAATTTCCCGATCCCCATCTTCAAGGTCGTAGCATCAGTAGTGATCATATGGATTTATTCGATTCTGCCGTAAATGATGGAACAGAAGGTACGAAAACAGATACATATCTACCCAACTCTGTTTGCCTTCTAAAAGCCAATTAGTAATCGCAAACATAGCTTATCTAGCTCTTATCTCCCATCGGAACTAAACTTTAGTGCAATGTGGAGAATATTCGCCAATTCAAACCTTCCCACAATCGCAATTGAACCTTAAACCTTTTTCCCCTTGTCGCCCGTTTACTTTGCTAAATATGATGTCGCATACATTTACAGCACGAGCGAAAAAGAAAAACATCTGTTTTGCAAAACGAACAACCGTTTGTACATCGGTCGGTTTAAAAATAGCGTAATCTGGCCCATGCAGCCAGGTCAACGCAGCCGGTCCACCACCACCAGATGGATGTGTCAATGGAAGAATTATTTTAAAAAAAGGGCCATAGTGCAGAACGATAAATTTTCCTTCATTTCAACGATGTGACACGGAAGGAAGCGGAATGCTGTGGAGCTTGGCTATTTTTTGTTCAATCCTTTGTTTCTGTTGAATGCAAACACGTTCTTTTAGATTAATGTCTTCCGTCCACATGTGTGGCTGGTAAACATTCCCAAAACGAAAGCATTACATGGTTTTACATTTGTTTTCGGTGGTGAATCTGTTTCTGCTTTCGATTGAAAAATCATAACAAACAACTTTTGGCTGACAATGATCGTAAACAGTGCATTGCAGATAATTAATCCTCTTCCCTTTTGTTGTCATCTCGTGTGTGAAAGTCTATGGAGACGCCTAGTACTTTGTTTTGTTCCCATTAATAAATGAACGCATCAGTCACCACGTTAAAGGTAATTCATAAATACAACTTTATTATAACAAAGTTTAAAAAAAAAAGAAAAACAAAACACTTCAACGACGCATAACATGCATACCAAAAAGCGCCTAGGGCGGATTTAAGATTTAAAATTTGTTCGTATCTCGCGCGGGCATACATACTTAGCGTACAAGTATAGAACGATTGATGGCGCGCCGGGATGGCTAACCGATAATACAACGATGACACGGAGTAGAGTGTGTAGATGATAATGTGTGCGTGCGCGTTCCGAATTGTGATGTGTTAGACACGTGATTTTGTTTCTTCGTGAAAAAAAAGGTCCTAAGGTTTAAAGAGGAATTTTCGTCGCCGCCTTTTGGCGGCATCATATACGGGAGAGTAGGGTAACGTTTGGAGCAAACGTTTAGCATGAGTAAGTTTCATTTGCGTTAGTTTTAAACTAGCATTTGTTTTTTTTTTTTTCCTTTTTTTGAATTTTGTGCCGATACAACCGATATTGAACGTAAGGTAAGATATTAACTTAAGCACAACATTTCGAGTAGATAGGCCCGGCCCCGGAATCGAGCCGCACCGTTTGTGATGTAAAGTTGCAACGATTTCCAGCAAACGGTGGAAAGCGCTTTCGAGATTATACACAAAAATGCAAGACGGGAGTGATGTGTGGGGTCCATCGCTTAAGAGTAAAGCGTCTTTTCGACCCACTCGTCCATGCTGAAGGTGGCCTGGTTCGAACCGTCCGTGTCGCGCTCGCGGAAGATTTCTGTGTGTAAGAAGGAATTTCATACGTCAACCCGGGGGACGCCTGTCAAAAGCGAAGCGCCACTTCAAACACTTACCGATCATGGTTTTAATCTTGACCGCACACATGATAAAATCGTCGAACGGTATCGTACCGCTGCGCGATCCGTACCGATGTACCAGCGCGTTCAGGATGCGGTTGTTCAGATGGTAACCGGCCGAGTTGAGGGCTTCACGCAGCTGGAACGCACTCAGCCGACCGGAACCCTCCGTATCGTACAGCTTGAACACGGCCTTCCATTTGGCGATGTCGGTCAGCAGTTGCTGGAACTCGTCGAAGCCCAGCTTGCCGGTGTGATCCACATCCAACATGGCCACCATCGCACGGCACACGTCCTTCGAGAAACCTTCCGACGAGATGTTGTCTGTGTGAGTGTGCGTGCGCGCGCAAAAAAGAGAGAATGAGGAAAGAAAGAAAAACGGAACATGTTAGCATTGTTTGCTCAAGTGCACCAAAACCCATTGAAGACTACAAGATAAAGGTTTGGAAAACTAATGGATTGGTCACGCTGGAGATGGTTAGCAAAGAATACTGGACCCTCGTAGAATTATGGTCGCTAGATAGCTCTACACAGTGTGCTGCGGAACCTGTAGATGGCTAGAAAGAACATTAATCATAGAACGAACATAACGCTTACATGGGCTGGGTCTTCTTCTACGGGTGGTGGTGGTGGTGGTGGTGGTGAACAATTCAAAATAGAAAATAAATAATACTATTTTAAGAGAACTACGCAAAACATGATGGAGGGAAAATCACATTTTTCCTTTCCTATCTAAACATTAACAACACATGCTCAGAATCACATTCACTTAAAGATGCTTGCGCTTTATGTTGTTTCGCACGAATTTCGTTTTTAAGTAAAACAATTTAATGTTCGCTTTTGTTTCACTTCAATTTTAAATTAGCAGTAAGCATCTTCTACACAAAACTTATTCATAAGTAACCAAACAGGAATGGTACCATTCGAACCTATTTTACCTGCCAAAACGTAACGCATTCTGTTCAGCATAGGTGCGCAGCATACTCTAATGCCCACGCTGAAACACCGTTGGCTGGAAATTCCGAACACCGCCATGGCATAATAAATGGGTGGAAAGGTAAACAGAGTGGGGTTTGATTGGAAAGCACTGTACCGGATTTGAATGAACACAATATTAAATTTGTATGCCTTAAGCTGTCGGAAAAACATTTTCAAACATTCTACTATTCAAAAGCCACTTTAATGAAGCCGGTTATTGAAAAACTTATCTAAAACCTCGTTTCAGCACAATTTAACCAGTTTTCCATGTTGTTAACTCACTGTTGAAATGTCAACATAATTTTACAGCTAAGCTCACATTTTAGATCCATTTTGTTGGCAGATACATGGCTTTTAGATTCTATTTAAGTTAATCATTTTATAATTGAGGTCATAAAATAAGATCCTAGCTTTGTTTACTGTCACTGATTAGTAACGTTAGTAACACTCAAAAGAGAACTGTCAAAATTAAGTGTCACAGAAGTACTACGCAACAGTTGTCAAAACAATCAAAATGCTGACCCGGCGCAAGGTTAATATAGAAATTGCCATCCATTTTGCTAGTTGTAAATGCATTCTAAATTTTTACGTTATAAGACACACTTTTCCCATTGCACAATCTCTCTTATTTAAACTTTAAACAAATAATTAATATATTATTTACGATTTAACTAGTGTTTTAATCAGACAACTTCGCTTTACCTATTCGTGCGAGCTTCGTTATGAACCTTCTTATTCTTCTCATTCTTCTCAACAGGGCCGTTGCCTACGCAAAATTCATCCGAACGAAAAAAGCATTCAGCAAAGCATAACTCCCACCCATCCATCCCAACATTTTCCCAACCGGGTTTCGTACCCTAGGTAGCCTATAATTAGATTCAAACTATACAATAAATACTCCCTACACACCTGGCAGTGTTTCACAGTTCCCAAAAGTAAAACCAAAACATTGAAAATGCAAAACACAAAGCAGATACACCTTTCCCGCGTAGAGGAAGAAGCAGAAACAAATATTGTAGTGCAAAAAAGCACATAGACAGACAGTAACATCGAATGAATCGTGAACGAGAACATACACACAGCAAAAAGCAAATTTCGTTGTTAGTAGAAACTGTTGGAACAGAGGCAACCGAAATTTGTAACCAAAACCAAAACCGAAGCCATACTTTGGTGTGCAATTTTTGTGTGCCAATTTGATAAAAACTTCTCGAAATGCGCACACAAGCATTGCATGTGGTCGAAGCAATGATAACCTTTAACCTACTGCCTACAAACGCTCAGCCTTTGGCGCATCTTAATTATTCGAAGATTTGATTTGTCCATCCAAGTGAGGAGAGCAATAAAAATTAAATTTACTAAGCAAAAACCAACGGCTGATAAGAGGTACAGAGAAGCTCTTTCACATTGTATAATTATGTCCTACATCTCTCCTACCCAAATTGCACATATTTCTTCACCACGTTACTCCATCAAGTAAGAAATTATACCCAAACACTCTCATAAAGGGGACCACAGTGCCCATTTACAAGAAGAAAAAAAAACAACAAAGGTATACGAATGCATTTACTCTCACCATGCAGCGGCTGGTTCGGTACGATTTGACTTTCCAGATTTGCCGGTCCGGAAGGATGTGTGCCGCCACCGCCATCGCCCGATCCCTGGATGCCCTTGCAGCACATGTTCAGCAGCATGCTCAGCAGGTCCTCGATACCACCAGGACCAGCCCCATTACCGACCTCGGCATTCTGCTGTGATGCGTACGCCTGATGGTTTAATCCGTTCAGCGAGGACGTTTTCGGCAGATCTAGAGAGATGCCATCACCGGTGGAAAAGCAGCAGAATGTTCGCAGTACGCGTCGTCGATATTATGGCGTTGAAAGGTTGTTTTTTTTGTGTGTGTGTAGATATTTATCGTTATTGTGTGCCGATGGTTTACGATTCGTGTGCCATTAAACCACGCACATGGTCGTTGATGCCGATGATTGAAGGGTAGTCGGTTGGTGAGGGAGTTTTTTTTTTGTTTTTGCGGGTGCAACACATCACATCACGAGTAACAGATAATCGATGGATGAAGTAGTTGAATGTGGATGGTGTTAATGGTGTACGGATGTTAAATCAAACGGTCAGTTAGCAAGGGTAATATAAAATGGAGGGGAAAAAACGGCATGAGAACATGTATGTGGTACGATTACGAATGCAGTACGAAAGAAAAAGAAAAGAACACAAACAACATGAGAAACCGTTGATAACAGATCTCATAAACAGATGGTTGATTGTAAATGATCGTGGTTTGAGAGCGGTCATAAACACCTCCTACTCCACACGCTTACAAATACAAACCATAGAAGGAGTGTAACATTAACGACAAAACAGTATAATACAGTAAATTTAAAACTATTACAATTAGCTTTACAATACTTGAAGAAATCCTATCGGAAACAACAAACAAATCCACGCATATTGAGTTCAGCTATTGTACGCCATTCATCGACCGAATGCAATTTGTCACGTGAGACTAAACACTGTTAATAATTGCTTCTGATAATTCATCGCAATTTGTACGAATGATTGTAATTTTCTCCGCAAAGTAATATTATATTATTAGCGTAAAGTACGACAATAGTATGAATTGCGACACGAACTTAATGTTTCGATTGGTAGACCAAAAAGGTTAAAATAATATGATAAATCTTGACTTAAATACATGAAATTATGATAAATACTAGCTTAAATTAGTTACAAGTTGCTAATTGTTATTCGTTCAATAAAACATTCCGAAATTCTCTTCTAATTTGGTGTTACCTTTGTTTAGCAGTAAATCTCGAATCACTAGTCTTAAGAAAAAATGATAAGTAATATAATTTTAAATCGACACATATTAGAAAATCTAATACATGCCTCTTTGGTGTGTTTATTAATTAAGAAAACTTGAAAAGAAATATTAATGATACTGATTTTCCTCTAAACAACTGCCAAACTGCAAACTACGATTGCAAACAGTTGAAGTTAATCTTGTTTAATAGTAATAGACTGCATTAATAAACGAATTCCAGTCGCACATTGATCGGTTAATAATTATCGTAAGAAATACGGCTAATCAAAAAACGGAGAATAGTAAGCTACTGCTATTAAACTTTACAAAATTGTTACTATAAACAAATGAAATTGTTTATAAACCTAGGTTACGAGAAAATACTACAAAACATTACAGTATATTAAAATCCCCACTAACAAAGAAAGTATCTAGCTTAACAATGTACTCCCGTGTACAAGACAATTTGCATGCTGGAAACACATTGCAATGCCCCCTTTTAAGTTTGACCTTCAAAGAACCATGATGAGGTGCACAAAACAAACTACCGAGGAGACAGGGATAAAGGCAGGACGGCTTGAGCCCCCGTTGACCCAATACGTTCCATATCACAGACAAGGACACTTACCATCACGGAAGGAATGATCGAGGATGCGCTTCAGCTCGACCCAGTCAACCTCACCGTCCGCACCGGCAACATCCAAAAACAGACGTTCCATGGCTTGCCGTTGCGGAGACGGTTGAAC
>STHB01000010.1:22757564-22796215 GCA_018908115.1 Anopheles rivulorum
AGCATCGATGCGAATATTAAATGGTACTAACGCCGAACAGGACAGCAAACAGCATTAATTCTGTTCTATTAATTACCAACAAATATCTGTTGCCTATCCAATTGCACTTCTCATGCGCAGTGAGAAAAATTGCTTGACTCATCATGCGTCAGCCTGTGCTTGTAAGTCATTATTTCAACAAATTACTGAACCACACATTGAAAATTGAGTCATTTTTCGTTGTAAGTTCATTACTTTGCATCATACTGGACTTAACGATTACTAATGCTCAAAACATGATCCCAAAATTACCCGATTAGCTTATATACTACTTAAAAATAATTGTTAAGTACTGATGGTAAAAAAGCACCACGCGAGTTGCCTTTAAATTCGATCGACAGTAGGCAAACTTTTGGCAAGCACTGTAAACTGAGCACGAAGCCACTTCGCTACATCTTCGGCTTTCCGTGTTCGTGTATGCTCAAATGCAGGGTTGGCAGCTCGATTATTAAGGAGCGTTTTTTTTAAGGAATGAGAGAAAAGACTGCAACAGGCCTCAAATAATATAACCATTGATAGTATTAGAAGATTCAATTTTAATTTGGGAAAAATTTAAAATTATTCAACCATGGTCAAAAGAAACTAAATTTTTTTACTTTCTTATAGCTGATTTGACCCATCTGCACGTGTTAGACTGAGCTTAAATCAGTGAAGAAAATAATAATGTCGCAACATAACATAAACGATCCAAACCGAACTGAAAACCCCTGCAATCCCAATCGCGCCAAGGGCTCGCTCGTGTTTGGCCAGCAGATATTTCATTCGTGTTCCGAGCCCTCGGCGACTTCGAGTTCATATCGACAATTCCGACGGTGCGGTTCGTTCGCGCGGTCCTCACGCCAAACACAAGCAGTCGCGATCGCGCTCATTCCGAGATCGAACGGGGAAAATCCCGAAAAAAAAACGGCAATGTGCAGTTTCGCTCGCCGCACGGCAATGTGCATTATAGGAAGATATAATTAAAACACAAACACGCAAACGACTGCTGAAGCTAACAACCCCGCATTTCGACCTATCGAGCAAAACGAAACGAAAATTAACAAACACGTGCTGAGGTGAAATTTTAAAGGTGCTAACTAAGGGTACGGGAAACAAGTGTGCCGGGGCATTCTCGCACCGGAATGGAATGTGAATCACTTCCGCGATAACAAACAACCGAAAATTGTGTGTGTTGAATATATGGTGCTTTCGATCCAGCTTTCGTCAAGCTCGTAGTAAAGTTTTTCGCAGCATCTTTAGCGCGAAAAGTGGCAAGTGCAAGTGTGAGTGTTGATGCTTACTTTTTGTTGTTTTGTTTTTCTCTCACTTTTGTTTTGGGTGGTATGGTTGAATCGTTCGATACAGATCGTGTGAAACTTGATGCATTGCCGGTCTGGTAAATGGTGCAGCAGTGATGCAAAAGAAGAATTAAATATCACACAGCCAAGCATGTGATGATGGTATCCATGGTAACCGGATTGGTACGGTGTATGATCGAATGAACGAGTCAAGCAGAATGTGTTGTTAAAATTCGCACTGTGAGGAAGACACGTCGTCTAAAACAAGACACCGAATTATTTATTTCGCCGGTTTTCTCTCAATTCTCTTTCCTCGAGCTGGTTGGCCATTCTTTCGTCCCCCCGCAAAAAAAAAATCACTTATTGAAAACCGCCTCGTACGTACGAGACGCCTATCAAGATCTTTATCGGGTTATGCAGTGCGACGGCGTTTGAATGCGTCAAAAGTTGCCCGTTCCGGCCTCGGATACTTCGCAGAACAAAAAAACATCAACGCAACAGAACCACTTCGAGGGCACTTTTCTTCAGTTCTCCTTGCGCCAAACGTTTATCCACTGCCTAAGACAAGTGAAAATTAGGAGCAAATTGGCGGTTGTTTGCTTGCCCAACTAGCGACCGGTTCGCTTAAGGGTTCTGGTCCCTAGGGATGCACTGGGGTACCGCATCTTTCCGGCTTGAGCGAAGCATGAGCATCGACATAGCCGGCAGGGATTATTGACGGAACCGACGGGGACGCCACCACGGTGTTAAAGCAAAGCGAACAATTTGCATAACACAATTCCCATGCTCCCCCGTCCACAAGTGTTTTTTTTTTTGTGTGTGCGTGTGTCCCAAAGGTGGAGGTTGGATACGGACCTGGCAGACGATTGTACCAGGGCGAAAACGCCAGCCATTTGAAAGTATAATTGTAATCAGTGTACACACCGCGTAAGACTCTCACTAGCACTCTATAGGTACACCTCCCCAGGGAAGGTTTTGCACTTACTTTGACCGCATTTGGACGCGTCTGGTGGTGTGACACACAACCACACTTTTTTTTTCTTAACTCTTCCTTTCCTCCTCTGGTCCGCCCGCACAGCTGTTGCGCGGTACGATTACTACCTTTTCCTACGTCTGCCCGCGTACATGTGAATGTGAACTCGATCGCTCAAGAATCGGGTGAAAACGCGTGGGGTCAAACCGGACGACGCGTTGTCGATCGATCGTGTGGCAGCACCACTACATTCTAGCTATCTTTACCCGTAGATAGTAGATTCGCAGTGGCGTAATGGGGTACGGTAGGCTTATGACTCAACGTCACTTTGTGCTTTTATTCTCTGCAGCAGTTGACCTTTCGCCCAAGTGTCCAAGTGTTCCAACAGACGCACCGAGTGATTAGCGAGCGAGCGGGTGAACGCGTGTACTAATAGTGGTAGCGGTCCGGCAGGTGTAACAGTGTACAGCTGCATGTGGTGGAAAGCAATGCACAATCGCGTAACAGTGTCACGATGATGCGTGTCCGTAGCAATTCCAGGCTAATAGCCACCAGTCACTCCAATGCCGGATGCGGCATGGGTCCGGGCGATGAGTCCCCGGCCAACGATGACATACTGCTCGCTGTGGGCTTCAAACGGACACTACACACACCAGTTCCCGGAAAGCAGCACGCGTACAGTTATCCGCATCATCACCACTACGGCTGCCCCCGGGGTGCCCAGAATATCCGGAGGGCTTTGCCGAGAGTATCCAAATTCCTGTTGTCGTTCCTGTTGTTCCTAGTTATCTGTGATAGTCAGACAGTATCGCGAGCCGCATTTCGGGCGTCCGCCGCCACCATCGGTCACTTGCCGGGTGCGGACGTCGCCACCGACAGTATTATTAGTGGCAGTGGCGATGGAGGGCCCACTTCCGGCGCAGCCATCAACCATACCAAGCTGCAGGAGATCGTGCTGGAAGGACTCGGTCTCAGTGCGCTGCCCGACGTTCGCATGGTAAGTGTAATGAGTGCGAACCGTAACACCAGTTGCCTAATTAATCGTATCCGGTCGGTCGTCGAATGTCTGAATTTCTCTCCACGGGAGTGAACGTTGGGAACTCGGTTTCTTTTCCCTCTTCGTTTTTGGGAGGGGGGCGTTGGGGGGAATGGGATGGGATACGATCATGACCGTGTGATATTTCGCGATACATCGCACGAAAATAAGTGCCATCTAAAACTGACGACCTTCCCTGAAGATGAAAATGTTGGATGTGTTTTAGATTAGGTAATGTGTCGCTTAGGTGGGCAAGCGATCCACGCCCGTTCCACACCACCTTTATGATGTATTTAAAGTATATTACCCTTGTACAAACCGAAAACTGTTTAACGCTGCCCCTAAACTACCGGTACAAGATGATAAGGACCAGGCCATTGCTTGTGTGCTCCATTTATAGCGCGTTGTAGTTTTAGTTGATGAGCTATAAACATTTTCAATTAACGTGTTCAAAGCTCTCCCAACCCGGGCAGGCCGCCCGGGTGAAAGTGAAATCCATGCCGTAAGCTCACGGTACGGTGATGTACACACGGATGGACCACATAGTTGAGAGTACACTCCCTCCGCAAGTGTACACGAACCGTCAGGTTGTCAATCATCGTCATCCTGCTCGTCACCGGGCTAATAATCAGCATCACCGTCAACGGAACGCCACTACTAATGTGCCAATAATCACCGTTCACCATTCACCGCACACCAACGGGGTGTGTACGTGTGTACCGGTGTCTATATGGTGCACGAGATGAGTAGTCGACACTCGGCACTAAACGCAAGACAAAACGCACACGCTCCCACTGCTGCGAAAGCATCCGGGCATCCGTTGATGGGAGTGCATAAATCTAGAACTCGGCCATCCCTCAAAGGCAAGGACAATCTTCTGTTGCTTCACTTCCGCCCCTTGTTTTGTGTCCTCTGTCCTCTGTATTCCTGCTTGCCTGCCGGCATTTCCGCCCAAAGGATGTCCCCGTTCCCGGGCGGTTTCTCGTCCTTTTTACTGCTACTCGCTCCAACTCGCTCCGGTTGGAAAGAAAATGGCCCGAAGGTCAAAACATGGAAACATGGATGGTAATGGGACTGGGACTGGGATAAAGGGGCGAAATGCAAAAATCAATCCTCAACACTTGTGCCAACCGAAGCCATTGCCTAAGGGTTAGGAGAACCATTCTCGTTGCTCTTGAACTTGAGCAAGTTCCGAACAAACTCCGGTCCTCCGGCACACACAAACACTTTCACCCGTGCCCGACCGTCACCGGGCTCGGCAGAACACTTCGACACGGCCAACGCAGTACCCGGCTGTAATAAAACTTTTCCACACTTTCCTTTTCCCTTTTTCGCAACGCAACGCAACACATCCGGTGGTGCATTCGGGGTGTGTGTGTGTGTGTGGAAAAATTTGTTCCGCCAGCCAAATTTTCGGTACGCCCGAAACCATTCCTGCCGTTCCGTTCGAATGCAATCCGAGGAGAAAATGTGTGCAGTCGGATTTTCTTCAGATTCCCAGATTCCCCAACCATAACCATAAACCAGGCGCAAACCAAACAAGCGCTACGTACGGTGCCCGGTTTCGTTTTGTGGCGTTTTTGGTACGCCTGCGACAACTGGTACCGAGTGAGATAGTGTGCGAGAGTGAGCGAGAGATGAAGAGCGAACAAGAGCCAAAAAAAAAACAAGATGCACCAACCAAGCAACCGAGAATTTCATCCATTTTTCATCGTGTGCACGCGGTGCATTGCTGCTGCTGCTGCTGGACGGCGCGGGTCAAGCAAACGAACCAAATCAGGTCAAACGGCAAACTACCGAAATCCCAAAACTCGATTACAATGCTTCCGGGAAAAGCAGGCCCCAGAAATTTCTTGTGGTTAAGGAACTTTCCAGCTGCAGCGCTTTTCAGTTTTATCCCTGTGTGGGGGGTTTCCCAAATCAAATAACTCAGTGTTGCATTTGCTAAATTTGAAGAATATTTATATCAACTTCATGTACGAAGTTGTTAACAAAATGTCACCGAAATTTTTCATCACAAAAAAGGGATCCTGTAAAAAATCGAGAAATTGTTCAAATCAAAATTTTATTAAAAAATACGAAATTTTCCCATGTTCACATCGAAAACCCCTGTAATAGTTCAATATTTCATGCCACGGTCAATAGTTTCTTATGATAGAGATGTTTACGAAAAGAATTGGAATAAATGCACAGGTCACTGCATTCGACCATTCCCCCCCCCCCCCAAACCCCCCCCCCCCTTCCCCCCCCCCCCCCCCCCCCCCCCCCCTCTCCTGAATGGAAGAAATAGTCGATAATGATTTGTTTAGATAATGTTCTATGCTCCAAATCGAAACCAAATCGTCTATCCCCGTTTTAGCTAGGATGCCGCCACTTCAACAGTGGAACGAACGATCAGCAATCATGATGCCTATGGATTGAATTAATTTTGCTTCCATCATTAGAGCAAATGAAACCAAATGGGGTGGGAAAAAATAAAAAAAGCACCATTCCAAACAAACAACCGAGCGACAAATCGAGACACCCTTCCGTGCCCGATACAGACATTGGTACAGAGGCCTCGGATCGATTGGCCCCCGGAGGCTGGATGGATTCACGCGATTCGCGCGTTCACTCTTTTGCCGGCCGGGGTCTTGCCGTGTGCATGACACTACGAAAATAGAACTCCGGTGCGATTAATTTTAAATGAGCCTCGGCTCGCGAAACTGCCTCGTGCTCCGTTGCTCGAGAGTGGTGGCAACCACCCTTCGGGTAGTAGGGTGGCCTGAGCTGAAAGGAGAAGTTCCCTTCCCCCCGCCATCATGGATGGACTTGAGCATAATTCTGGGCAATTTTCGACGACCTACGGACGTACACCGGAGAGTGTTATGCAGGAGATCCGAAGTGTTCGGTTGGGGGTTTTTTTAGCTTCCACTGGCGGCGTGGTTATATGTAAAACTTTTTAGAATGTTTCCATCTGTTTCTTTCTCGTCCCTGTATTCCCGTTTTTTTTTCGCTACCCAAAAACACGAACCCACTCACGAGATTCAATATTCTAATTTCATCCATGAATGTACACCCCGTACACCGACCCTTCCAACCCAACGCCCAGGGAAAGCAAACATCTGGGCGGGCTAATAAGCGTTCGGGGGTCCTACTGTGGGGAAAAAAAAACATCCTTCCTTTGCGAGGATGCGAAATAAAAAAAAAAACGAAGGCCAAAACCCTCGATTCGCAATCCCCGGCACAGGACCAAGATGTCAGACGCAATGAGCGATTTTATTAGATTTGCGATGCTGTAATCGGTCCCCAAACTTCTGCCCACCCCCCTAACCTCCTATTCTTCACTCGGTATCCAGTACTTCACTCGCTTCCGTTCCAGCTGATCCAGGGAGAGTTGAATTTACCCTTCCTTTCATAAACACAGCTGCCAGCTGGTATGGCGCTACGTTCCGTTTTTTTTTCTCTCTCTCTCCCTCCGTTACAACATTTTCCCAACATTTAAAATCCAACTTTTGCGCGAGTTGTTTTGGGGCAAGTAAAAAAAAAACCCACAGCACAGCAGCATTGGAAGCCCGGCGAACGCTGCCGAGCAAAATACACAGCGAAGAGCGTCTTTTGAGCCAGATTTAAATTGGATGCCGGTGCAAAAATTTGTTATCCATCCATGGTATCACCAACAGAGAGAGAGAGAGAGAGAGAGAGAGAGAGAAAGGAAAGGTTTGAAGGAAAGAAAAAAAGGCAACAAATCGAAGCATATTAAAAAAGGCGACCAGCTAAACATGCACACAAAAGCATAAAATCCAATACGCACACACAAGCGAAACAGGAAAAACTTCTTTTATCCGCCAGGCAAAACGCTCAAGATGCACAAAAAGTTAAGCACAAGCGCCACACAACCGATAAGCAGGCTCCCATCATCCCAGAGTCAGCTAAGACGATTGCCTGTTGGCCAGGAATGGAATCGAAACAACAACAACAAAAAAAAACAAGCAAAATAACTGCATAAGCATGCAGCTAAAAACTTTATCGATCCATGTCTGCCAAAACTGCCACATATCCTGTCGCTGCCAAGCCTGCCAGTATCGGTCCCATACGAGTTGTTTGCGAATCGTACTTCAGTACTTTGTGATGCTTATGCAAATGTGCACCACAAGAGCTGGTCGTTTTCTTTTTTTTTTGTTCCAATGAGGTGAGCTGAATACACAGCAAAACAAAAACACATCATAAAACCCACCCACCCTTTGGGAAACCAGAAGATTTGGGAAGGAAGCAAACTTTTTTTTTCCGAAATTGATTTGTTGGCACATTAATTTAATTCGCCGTCCCCTTCAACCGGTACGAAAGACGTCAAAGAAGATGATCGTCGCGCCTTCTACCCGGTGTGTTCGATTTATTATTAACAACGGCCAAAAACCTGCTGCTGTGTGCATTTATAATTCCATAAATATGTAGATAATGTTGATTGCGGACTTTGTTTGCCGTTTTCGGTTTGACGGGGCAAGGTAGTTCATTTTGTCACACTTTTAAAGGACAAAAATATCGCTCCAAAACAATGTGAATGAATTAATGGAAGGAAGGCGCGATGTACTGATTAGTATGGTAATACATCATCTCAAGGATGCGGCACTGGTCAGTAGGCACATATTTCACCAGATTAAACTGACGGAACACGTGGTATGTGGTGGTATGTGAAGCCACATTGGGTCGTCTTGAAAGTGTTCCCTTTTTGAATTTGAATAAAATATTTTAATTACCTAACAACTAGCGTGAATTGTGTGTCTAAAGCCTGTTCTACGTCGGTGGGCTAATCGTGGTTTAAGAGACTTCCCCAGCAGAGTAAGATCACAGAACCACTAATCGCTGATAAATAAGTGTTATCGTCTTAAATCGATTCAAAAACTTTAAGCGCTTTCTTATCCTTTCAAAAGTGCTTGGCAATACTTAACGATCGAGATAAACGAATACAAATTACGTTTTTTTAAAATAATTTGTAACAAAACTTGGTTGAATATGTGAGAAGCTATAAAGAAACACCAATTTGGTAGATAAATATCAAATGCTACAAAGCAACATTACTTACGGGACAACCGAACACCATTGACACCGTACGGAGTGCAATCTTCGATCGAACAACCTCAAAGTGCATACTGATGATGTGATTTTGATAACCGCAAGCCGTCCTGCTTCGACGACAATGTCCACAGCATCCCCCAACGTCCCATTTCCATTGCCTTCTGCGAAGCATTATTCAATTACCCAACCCATATCCAGTTACTACCGCGTAACCGTAGCCTCCTCAAGACAATTCCCTACCTACGCTTTTGACTCCGAAGGGATTTTCCGCGAAAGAGAGAGAGAAAGAGAGAGAGAGAGAGAGAGAGAGAAAAAGAATCTACACACCATTTCCAAAGCACCAGTGACCTACTAACACGTAGTAACTTGAAGTATGTTTGATTTAATTATAATTAGAATTAGAACCTCAGCCCACCCGGTCGTTTGTCCCGGCATGCCTCCCGCAACCAGGCAAACCGCTGAATTGCGGCAGCTTCCATTAGCAAAATCTGTCCCCAAGCGACGGGACGGAAGATAGGCAGGGCCGTGGTGTGCACTTTCGTGCATAATTAAAATTGAATTTGATGCAACTCTGCTGCAAACTTTCCTGCGGCACCGGATTCCGGTAAGCTTCCTTTGCACACATTAACCATGGTCATTTCGTTCGGTACGCTGCTTTATCATCCGTGCCGTGAATGAACCGGGAGGCAATGAGACAACAAAAACTAATCAAAGCGAAACCAAATCGACCGGCGAACATTACGCAACAGACGCGAGGGCAACAGGTTCCTGTCAGCTGATGCACTGACCAGGGTAATTAATCCCGTTTTATTTTGCATGAAAGAAAGTGTCCGTACCGCGCACAAGTGAACACGCAGCGAGCTCGATTTTACATCCTTATTATGCTAGCCGCGTACGCGTGCTGCCGATTTGTTTTGTTACAGACTGTGGTCGGATAGAAGAAGAAGAAGAAGAAGAACGGCCAAGTCAGTCGGCGTGCAACTACAGCAGACCGTCGAGAACTTTTCCCACTGCTCGAACGGCTTGGTTCGGAAACAATTCGAACTCTTGCTCAATTTACATAATTGAACCCCGCTGATGTCCGGCACGGCGTCTCCACGATGATGGCCGTTGAACATGCAGTCGGTTCGCCCGCCGCAAGTGCTACAAATCGCATTCGTCGTCGTTTGCCGTCGTTGTCGTTGTTGTCGCCGTCTCCAGTCACTTGCGGCGAGTGATTTATCGCGCAAAGGGTTCATCCGTCCAGCCCATATCCAACCCCACTAACCTGCTTCGTTTTAATTATCCTCGATCCATGCCGTACGAGACGGAGACGGAACCATGCTTGGACGACGTAATATCGACAAATTGTTCACATGTCTCCCAGCACTTGCCTAGTGTACCCACCCGACGAACCAGTCTTGATCGTACGTTCGATCGTTGGCTTTCATTGCGCATCGTCAATATCGCCATCATCGCCATCATCATCGATTGCAGATTGTAAGCGCCAACGTCTCCAGCGTCTGGCCGAAGTCTCGGGTCCTTTGGAAATTCATGGTTTTGCTGCGCATGCGGACAGGTTAGGGTTTGCTCCATAAAGTGCGACACATGTCCACACGAGACCGGTGCATTTGACATTAATGGGTGTGTTAAAGTGTCGTTTTGGAAGCTTGTTCGAGTTGATGTAGAATTAAACGTCCACTTGAGTCAAAGTTCGCTATTTGAAATGAGAGTGTATGCAACGTCAGAACCGTCAGAAGGAGACGTGTGTTTTCAAGATCTAAGTCTTATTCCAAACTAATTGAGCAAGGGTTTCAGGATTTGAGCACCAAGCTAATCAAAACTTAACCTTAAATCTCCTTTTTAAAATTCCTTAGAAAAGCTTCTTTTCAAGTGAGAAACATTCGATTTTGTAACGACTCTTTCCTATCCACTTGGGAGGCAACGCTACGCCGCTAATAAAGCAGTCTCACTAAATGGTCGATGATTATGTATTTCCCACTCAGCAGCACCGCACAAACACGCAACACGCGTCCTGGCGTAGTACATCAACGGTGCTCCACCATGCGATTAACACAACACCACCACATCCCCATCACTGGCAAGAAAGTGATCAATTTTCTAGTGCAATCTGGCCTGACCCGCTCGTAAAGCTCGGATGAGCCTAAGAGCCGTCGTAAATTCTTTTCGCCCGTACGGGTCGCGAATGGCCGGAGTGTGGAGCGTCTCTAATAAAGATAAAGCCGGCCATCGCGTAGGGTACAGTTCTCTTCCTCGTTCTGTACACAGTGTGTATACAGCACAGCCCTACTTGAACTCGATGATCACCTCAGTAGGGCAGCGTTAGGCCGAGCGTGTAAAATTGATTAACAACCAATACCAATTATCGGCATATCAGCTTATAATAAACATTCCGGTGCTTCTTTTCTACTTTGTACAATCTCAGGTAGACCAATAAAAACAAACCGCGGTGGAATTTCTCGACCCGGCCATAAAAACAACAACACAAAAACAAAAACACCAACGGACTTCGTGAATGAAGAGTCGCCCCAGCTGAGATTGGTTCTTGCGATTGCCAATTCTGCTTTTTTTTAGCTGCTCACCGGTCACAAATCTGCAAAATTGATAGCTCGGAATTTTTAGCGACGAAATGTGAAGAAGATCATAATACCAATTCGCAGCGCTTCGAAATCCCACGCCACGGCCAGGGAAAAGCAGTGAAACTAGTTTCGGCTCGATGCCATCTCGTTTTGGGTAATGTTTTGGTGGTTGTTGTTTTGTTTTCGGGACGTTATCTTCCCAATAAATTGTTTTTTAACGTTTGGGACGTTGCACAACTGCTCGAATCGAAATCGGAATGGTAACGCTAATCCATTGGACCACTCAGCACCGGGCTCGATCGTGTTGATAAGCAGTTGAGTTCCTTCCATGATGCGAGTGCTCGCCGCAGTTGTAAATCAGGATGAAAGAAATTAGATTACATTTTAATGGGAATAAAAGCATCCAATCCCGGAGAAGCACTGTTTTTGGGCACATCTCGTAACTCCTTCGTACCAGTAAACCACAAAACCGATCGCTTGTAAATGTCTTCATTATGATCTCCCCGAGCTTTAATGATCGTCCGCAAGGCTGCGGGTTTGTTTGTTGATCATTCGCTCACGAGCGCTCGCTGGTGCTCCGTCGTCATCGGCATCGACACATTGGTCACGTGAGCAGCCTCGATAAGAAACGGGACCAGTTTATGGTCCGAGGCCACTTCTCACCGCTCCCACACAGTCGAGTTCCACGCACCACGAACACGCACTTGCGTCTTGCCGGATGTTCGAGCAGTCACTCGGGAACGGTCTCACGATCGCATCTGGCCATCGATACGCCGGTGAAACAGCGTAGTACACGCACCAATCGTAATCGTAAAACAATGCTTTCGCAAACCCGATGCTTATCTACCGATCACGCGAACTTATTACGCACGCACACTACGCTGCGTCGCTGGCGAGAACCTAATTAAACATGACGGAACACAGCGCTTGTGTACGTTGCTGCATTGAGCGCTGCCAAAGTTCGAAAGGGTGTGTGTGTGTGTCTGTGTCGGAAACTGTCGAACATACAAACAATATTTCTATCCATTTCTTCCCCCGTGGTGCCATAATTGGACGACACTTAGAAGTGACCTCTCGTTTATTTTGAAGTTTTGCATCCAACGTTTTTTTGTCTTTTTCAACCACCTGCAGACCATTTTATAATCGTACCACTCTTCACCGCAGATGCACTATGCGTTGATTTGACGCAAGATGGTTGGATGCAATCAAGCGAACGTTCGAATGGATTATACGTACGTGGTGGACGTCCTAGAGTGAGCGCGAGCCGAAATGAATATGGAAGACTACTATCATAAAAATCGACCATTAGCTAAACAGGTTTACGTTGTGTTGTTTTTTCTTTATTAATTTTATTTCTGCCCCCATCGCTTGACTCTGATAAAAGCGCACCGGGGACCGTTGACAAGCATCTCCAGCCACAGCCAAGTCGCCAATTTAATGTTTTTGTTATTATTTTTTTTTTGTTGCCGCGATTGTTTTAATGGTGCTATTTTTGAGTTTCTGTTTTTGCACCTTCAGACCTGTCGCTTATACTAGAGACGGGTCTCGAGAACCTGGAATGCCACTACAATCCAACGAAGGTGGCAAATCGGTTCCTCATCTCATGCTGCGCACATTGGCATCAGGATGTTAACAGCTACAAACACCATTCAGCGCACATGTGCGAATTGTTCATTTACCACCCGAAGACATTAGGACCGGACCACTTTTATGGCATTTTTTATCGCCCTGTACTGGAAGATCATGAGCGCAAGAGGTCGCCTGCGGACCTACGGGTTGATCCTCTTCACCTATGCGTTGTAAAAGTGAAATGTGAAAGAACACACCGCACTCCTGGAGTGACGCGGTAACATTCTCAGTTCCCGGAGCTAGTTTATGGACTCGCATCCCAATGCCGAAAATTTGCGAATGATTGATTATCTCTTTCGGAGACGGTTTAAAACGACACGGGCCACCCGCCGTACCTGTCAAGAAGGTTGTCAAGCCTTCGGATCATAAAGCTCCGGTCTCTCAAAAAAGATGCAAACCATCGGTGCCTTATGCCTTTTTACCGAATGCTGCCAATCATATTGCTTCTTCAAGTCGACATGAGTTCGTCGAAGAACAATTCGAAGGTCACTCGACGACTGGACTAATGCAACGCATCAATAATGATAAACCGCTGGACACGAGAAGTGGCCGTTTTTGTGCCCAACTCCCTAACGATTAAAGTGTCTCCCAAGAGATTTTTCTTGGAATTACTCTCACCGAAAAAGAAAACAGGAAAAATTAAAGTCAACACAAATGACAGCTGATATGACAGAGCCAGCAAAACATTACTTTTTCACAGCTTGCTACAAATAGCCAGATCACGGCGGATTATTCATACACCAAAAAAGAAAGAGAAAAAACTGTAGACTAATTTTAAAAATATAATCACACTTCTTAATTTAATGATGATGACTACAGATTGCTAACATGCGAAGCGACCATTTCGGTTTTCAGCACCCAGTCAAACTTGTTTATGGCACGTGTTTAACTGGTGTACGAGATACACCCACCGCGAGACGCGGAAGATCCGAGGGTGGTACCAATTGAATATCGAATTCCTGCTCGTACACCAATTAGTTTGCAATAAATTTCATGCCTCCTCGTTGCCGGTGACAGTTGTGTATTCATTCGCATAAGACAGTTGTCTTGTTTTTGTTATGTCAATATTCCATTCTGGAATTTTATTTTCCATTCAAACATACACGCACTATTCCAATACCAGCATTTCTCTGGTGAGAAAAAGAAAAGCCGGCATCTAATTTGGATCTGCTTTGGGCCGAAACGTCCTTGCCCCGAGCAAAGAATGCCATCTACACCAACGCCGTCGCACCATCGCGGCTATTATAGGCGTTGCTATTTTGGGGTCGAATTTTCCATACTTCTCTATCCCACCACCGTACAGTTTTCCATCCCAACGAGTTCCATTTTTATCCCCGCTGCTCACTTGATAGGGAGGCCTTTCCCACTGTCAAAACAACGCCGTCACCATGATTTGCTGGTGAGACGGCCAACGACAACAATATTCAAAGAAAAGCAACAAATTCGCCATTATTTTACACAAGGAAACCTACGGCCAGCGGAACAGTTGGGGCCGTTTTACAAAACAACAAGTCAACAGAGATCCAGTGGAATGTCTGGAATTTGTGAACGAAAAACACGACGACACTCTGGTGGCGCCTGTCGAATGTCGCGAGGAATTCGCGACATCAACAAAGGCATCACTCAGCTAAGGTAATGCACGCACAGTTGCCCCCAGCCGTTGGCGGAGGTCCCATCGGATCGTAAAGATTCTTGATAGACGATCGGCAACCATCCTGACGTTCGATGACGTGGAAGAAAAACGTAAAGTCATCGACATGGGCATACATCCTAGGGGATTTGTGGATGGCTTCTTGGAGTCGTTTCCATTTTTTCTTGTTACACGTTTTACGACCTCCACTGCACAATCTTGCACCTTTTGGAAAACAATTTAGTCCAGCCAGTACAGCACAATAACAGGTACTGACCGGTGTAAGCACAAGTTTACGACCCAGAAGTCGTCTCCCAGAAGCGTTCCTGCAGGTTTGCTTCAACCGGAACTGGTCTTTCCGCTTGCTACAAAGTTTCATCCATCAGGTCCATCCAGAAATTCATGGACAAATCGATGACGCGTGTTTGTGTATGGCCGTGAAACACGAATCGCCCAGATTTGTGGATAGTATCGATCGATTTTTATGATCGTCAACCCATAGGTCGCTGTATGACTTATGGATCTGCCATACCACGTGGCCTTTCTCGTTTTGGTCAGATGGTACGTGCATGTAGGAGTCATGTTTTAGATTAAAAATTTTAATGTTTTTCTTAGCCACGTTTATTACAAAAAGTTTATGAAAAACATTCCGACTGACGCGGCCTCCATAAACATGTTATCGAATATGATATACAAATTTATGATCGTCAAAGATGACATGGCCACAAACGCATAAAACTAAAAGGCCCGCAAAGTCATTAGTACGCTTCCAAATGAGCCTAATGACTCACGGCCATTCTTGCGAAGATAAGCGCCGTTTAAACGTACGATAATCAAAACATTTACATTTCTGGCAAACGATGGATCCATTTTTAGAACATCGTTTGACAACATCTTCACCCTACCGATGGACACTAGATGGTTCAATGGTTTCAACCGCCCGTTTGTTTTTACATGGCGACATGATTCGACACCCAAACAAAAAAAAAAGAAGTTCAAAAAATACAGTCACTATCTTTACCCATTTGCACGCAACGCGCACGGGAAACGGAAACGCCTACTCAGGGAGAGCAGCGATCCGGATGCAAGGTTCGATATCCCAGATGGCGGCTACAAGCTGTGGGTCGCCTAGGTGCAGATTTACTGCCCGCAAGGAAGCCCCCGAAATGTCCCACGAAAAACAGAAAGAGAGAGCAAAAAATAGGATGCTAACGTTAAATTCCTGACCGATTACAAGCGCGGATTTTGTTGCGATTCAACAGCGCTATTTTCTACCACCTTCTAATAGGTGGGTGGATTTTTGTTGTTTGGAAAATATTTACCTCATGCTGTCCCAGTGCGAAAGCATTTCTTGTGTCTGTTTTTGGTTCAGTTTTGCTGTTTCAAAGAAGATGATACAGATCTTTAGACCGTAGCCAATTGATAATCAATTCAAATGCTGGAGGATATTGAAGATTTCGAATATCGTAGAGTCTGTTCGGNAGCGCGGATTTTGTTGCGATTCAACAGCGCTATTTTCTACCACCTTCTAATAGGTGGGTGGATTTTTGTTGTTTGGAAAATATTTACCTCATGCTGTCCCAGTGCGAAAGCATTTCTTGTGTCTGTTTTTGGTTCAGTTTTGCTGTTTCAAAGAAGATGATACAGATCTTTAGACCGTAGCCAATTGATAATCAATTCAAATGCTGGAGGATATTGAAGATTTCGAATATCGTAGAGTCTGTTCGGTCGTCAGTGATTAAATTTATTTAACAGTTTTCCTAAGGCAAATCCGTTTCATCCAACAAGGATTGTACCGGGAAAGAACTATTTGAAGCCAACGAGTTTAGCTGCTAAAGCCGTTTGTATCACAACAGTCACAGATGTTTGTCGGCTCGGTGTCTTTAGTTTAGGGATGCAACAAGTAAACAACACTTGAGCGTTATATGCACCAAAAAAACCAGGCCACAAACAACCGCCAAAAGGGCCCGTATTAACGCATTACTGCTGATATGGTCGATATAGCTGCACCACCACGCCCTATCGAGCCCATTCCGTTTATCTCGAGTGAGTCGAGCTGTACCGATGTTGCTGAAGAGTGCATACGTCTGCGTGTGTATGGCCATTTGGTTTTCGTGGGTCGCATACCGTATCCGTCCAACTCCAACTTCGATGAGAATTGTATGTAGCGATCCCAAATGTGCCCAGTTCAGTAAGTGAAGACCTTTTCCCCCCTTAAGAAATGGAAGTCGTTTTACTTTCCCTTCGGGTTTTGTGGGCCAACGACCGTACTTTATCAGCCAATCGTATCCAATACAGCTGCACGTGTCATTGGGAAGCGTAATAAGGTTATCTGACTAATGTGTTCACGCCGTCCAGCGCAATGACTCCCTCGCTCGTTTTGACGGAGGTATCTCCAATGGCCCCAAGATGCTTCGGACGGTCCAGTGAAGATGTGTCATATCGTTGCCTTAAACCAAACCCCCTACCATGCGAGGATCTGTTGTGCTAACAACATAATGTCACCCGATCGTACGTCGGCGGTGTTTGTCAAATTTCACAACGACACGATGCGAACACGATGCCGGCATCAGGAAATGGGCCATACCTCACGCATGGTAACCGTGGGCAAATGAAACGCCTCACAGGATTTTGTCATCCACATGTCGGAATCAGGTAGCGTACGGTACGGTGTGACGTAGACTTACATCTAGTTGCATGCTTTCCCGTAGACGATTGTCCCAGTGGCAAATGGCTTTCTATTCCCATGGCTTTTTTTTTTGTTGCTCACAACCAATCAAGATAATAAAGTTGAGATTGGGGGTTATTCAGATACAGCCGTCAAAACAGTCACCTTATCTAACCGACAATTGCACCTTCGGTCATAAATAGCGCTAAACTCGCAAAATAACCAAAACATCTCTCTTTCCCTCCTTGTCTGTCTTAGGACAGACGAACGAAGCAAAAAAAGCAATACAAATTGAATTAACGATTAGCACGCCCGTTTTGTGTGTATGTATAGCACCGGGCCGGCAAATGTGAGAGGTGAGTGATAATTTTTGCGGCATTTTGCGACGTGATGTGACGGTGTCCGTTGCGTAGCTTCTGTTCCTCGCCTTGGTAATTATCCGTCCCTGGCTGTGCGGTTCGGTAGATTAACCTTGCCAAATTCATGACTCAGGGACGCCCGGACGGCCCGGTGAAGGTGAGGAGGACGACAAAGTTATGATTTGGTAAGGCTGAAAGATCTTATGCTGATCATTACTTATCTCACTTGAGCGAGTCAGCAGCACCTGTGAAGGCAATAAAAACTCATTTTATAACACAACGTCTGGCATAGGACTTGAAGTGAAGCTTGAAAACCTGAAGATATGTACTCTCTTTCCTACAAAAGGAACGCTTACAAAAACAACAAACAAACATTGCTGTGACCGAAACTGTGACCCACATTTTTGTGTCCTTTCTCCTGAACTTCGGACTCTGATAAGCTCTGTAATAAACTGCGGTCTAGATTTATTCCAACCCGACAACAACTCCTGCCCTGAAGAGGATAGCCTAAATCCACAAAACCGAGCCGAGCGTATTCGATCCGGCAATATCAAGATCGCTTTTTCCTCAACGAACCTGAACAAATATCCTTGCATCTCAATCGCTAGCCCGGTGCAGAGAAGGAAATGGTTTCACCATTAACAAAAACAATCCGAAAAAAGCAAACAAAACACAACGTTGGAACGGTTTTATATAACTGGAACGCTCAAGTCCTTGCGTCAAAGCACTCCGCCACGCAGATTAACGCAACATCCGTCGAAGGTGTGGTCAGGTTGAAGGGCTTGTAGGTGGCAGAATTTAGACGGCGCTATCGCTCCTCGCCGGTGACGCCACGCTAATGGATCGGATGTCCCGAGGTTGTGCTCTCGGCAGGTAATCCCAGGACCTCCACTGTCGGTTGGAACCAGAGCGAAATGTGCAGGTAGAATTGAATCCTTTGGAATTCTTTTCCCAGTTTTTTAATGATGTTGCTACGCATGTGGCCGTTTGATGTGAGTCTGTATTTTTTCGTTCAAGATAACCTAAGAATAACAAACAAACATCTAGTCCAGAGCGTCCGGATTCTTCCCTTCGGGGGAGCAGAGTAGTGGGCAGGTAGAACAGGATCTCCTAAGAATATATGTTGTCTAGCAAATTCGCAGCCATGTAGCGCGGTACAGTAAAAAAAAGGCAACGTCGCGGGTGTTAAACTAATGTGTCAATAATTTTCCGGTCCACTGATCAAGCAGAGCTGCACACTTGACGCAACGCCTCGGTTGATGTAGTACACTCGAGACACTACAGCACATACACTGGTGTCGCTGTGCGGTGAGCTTTTGTCACATCCGGTTCGGGCGATGACAAATCGACGAAAATTTGGCAAGCCAAACCCCGCCAAATACCGTACGGAACGTGCAGAAGAAGCAAACAAAAACATACACTCAAGTGTAGCGCTACTTCTCATCGGCAAACAGACAGCTTAAGCCGCTGACAGCCACGCAAGACTACCAGCGAAAGGCCACGCGCAACAAGTTGTGTTAAGAATTTGATCAAGTACAGCAAAGCACGCGAAGCATCAGACCGGAGTTCGGTCGCGTGACAAAACGGTTCCGAACGGATGACGGAAACGTGAACGAGCGTTCGATCGCGTTCCGCCGGTGTTGTTTATGGTAAGGTACCGCGGATCATCACAACCATCGATCATCATTATTTTTGGGAGGCTGGGTTTTTCCCCCCATTACCATTCTGTGCTGGACAATATTTCAACCACTCTCATTAATCAGCGCCGATGCCCAACCCGTACCGATCGGCGTGGTGTACATAAATCACGCTCACGAGTACTTGATCGTACAGCAGTTCGATCGAACGCATCCTTGGTGGAGTACTAGCGGCGTGTACGGCCTGCTAGACATACAGACGGCAATACTGATTGATGAAAGTGTTCCGGATTCCGGAACCGATCGACCTCGACCGATCATCCGATCATCGATTGACGCACACCATCAAAATACCGCTAATAAGCGTAATCGTTTTTTTTCTTCTTTTAAATAAAGCCATGCGTCACCGAAAGAAGAATGTCCACTGTTTTACTGCTGCCCATTGCAATAACAGCGATTCGAATTCCGAACGCCGCGGCAATTGAACAAACGAAACGCGTTGGAACACGCGCGGCACCGAAGGATGCGTCGTGTAATAAAAGAGCGCAATAATTTGTCGGCCTGTTGGTCAAAAAGCAAAAGCATCTGTTTTAGGGGGAGAAATAATTTGGCCAGTCGGTAAATATTTTGAACAACATTCCCCAACAATCTGCCGCCAACTCTGGAATTCTCTTATCTAACGATGTTGTTTTTAAAATGTGATTAATATCATATTAAAAACACTGACGAAAGTATGTCAGGAATGCAGCGAAGAAGTTACTGGCTTCCCGCGCAAAACAGTTTCACAACCCTTGCTAACCCAGCCGGCCCAGGAAACGGCGGCTCCCACGCCGTCCAAATACTTCCGGTGCGTCACGGTGAGCACGTGTCGGAGGCACATCAAAGTCAGCGTGAAGCATTACCGCAAATTTCAACACCGCGAACCCCACCGGGCACCGTATCATCAGGTCCGTGATTAGCTGATCGTAAATCTGCATTACGCATCGGAACGTTTCGCGGGGGCAATCGCCCGATACCAATGGGCGGTAGCTCCTGGGACCGCATATCCTGGGCGGATATGGCGCAGAAGAGAAGCAACAACGACAACAACAGCAACTGCTTCATAAACAATGTTGCTATTTCTGAGCACCGCCGGCACATGGACCGGTCGCCTGCGGGTCAATGTGGGGACTATTTTTAGCGGGTGTTCCAAAAATTGCTCCATTGCACCGTTCCGCCCCGTTTGGTCCGAGTACGAGTTCCTGAGCGTGCCGCCACCAAATAATCGAATCGTCACTATTAATAGGTCCCCGTCTCTCGGGTCATTCCCTTCGTCCTGGATGTGCAAATATCAATGGGGAGTTAATTTTAGCCCTGCCCTACAAGCATTCCTGCCCAAAAATATAGTTGGAAGCGCGAAGAAACGCATGGGAAAAAGGGGAGCTGCAAGATTTGTTTGTTTATGTTTTCCGTGCTTAATGTTTTCGCCAACTTTAAGCGGGACGGGGAACGATAGGTGGATCCAATTCGGAGTGGCGAGTATTTTGGATATACTATCCACCGCAGACCTCCACTACCTTTCTCCCTTCCTCCCCCACCCTCAGCCATACCAGCTGGGAGTGATATTGGCGTACGTAGCGGGTGATCATGCGGGTCGTTTGGGAAACGCCAGGAGGCAATTTATGGAGCGAATCGATTGACAGACCGACTCCCGCAGACCTTTTCGGTAAATCATCAAGCAAAACTCACCCGGCAGCCAATCCGCTGGTGTTGTTTTCCGTTTCCTCTTTCCCCACCCCTGTTTCACCCCTTTCCTTTCCCCTTTATCTTTTTGATTCCGTCCCGATGTTGTATTTGCGTGGCGCGATAAACAGGCTAAACATCTTCCGTCAAGTAGCTGCACAGTAGCACAGTAACGCCTCGATCCGGGACGATGGTCAATGGCAACACATTACGCATATTTCCGACAGTTTACGAGCTTATGGGTACACGCGCTGTGCCATGTTTACATTGCAATCCGTTGAATCATCCACCCAATAAGAGGGAGGATACTGTGCGTACTATTCCTTGCCACACTAAAAACAGAGAACAAACGCGCAGAAAAAAGAAATGAACAATACCGTACCGCTAAGTAGGCGAGTCACGATGACAGGAGCAAAAGCTTTGACGGGTAGCTGTCATCGAGTTTGCAACTACGATTTATGAGCTCCGGTTGATTCACAGTCGATACATTTAAATGTATGTTTGTTACGCAAGCGGTAAGCCTTTTTTCTTTTGCCTCGGAACAGCAAAGAACTAAAACCCTAAAAATCGACCATGACTTCATGCGAGGCGGCAAACAGGTTTGCCTCCACAGTGCCAGAACCTGCAATCTGCCTAGAAAAAGCTAATTGATGGAACACTTGACTCACTCACTCGCTTGCTGCTGGAGTTTGGAATGACACTTGATGTCACTTGACGGCCGGTACGAAACATCATCAGATAATTACTTATCGAAGCGCATCAAAAGTCCGTGGCCGAAAAATACCCGCCGGAATAATACCCGCTCGTGCCAAACAGACGCCGCATGCTTTCGATTTGGTTTTCCGCACAATGACTAGTCAGTTACTTTTGTTTTTGACAATGTTCCTTTTGGGTGGGGAAGTACCTATGTTCCGGAATCTTTTGTGCTGGCGTCAGAGCCGTTTCCCAGCCTAATGTTGATAGTGATTGAGCGAATTCAGAAGGAAAATGTAAAAACGAGCGAGTACTCCATGAGACTCCTGGGTTCTTTTGACTCTGATAAGATCATCGAACGTCAAGATCGGACGCAGCGGCACTGGGTACACCACCCCCGAAAGGTACACATCTGGTTTCTGTTGCAACAAACAACGATAGTGGCTTTTTCTGGATTTTGTCTGGCTTATAACGCGCAACGGAACAATGCGCCTTGCTGGCAGAAAGTTCGGAACCCAAGCGTAGCATGTAGAATATGTTTGCACGGCTTTCTCCCGCAATCCGGCACAGACAGAGGAACACAGGCTTACAGCACGCAGAGCTAAACGATCGTCAGCTTGAGCAGAAGAGCTAGATCTCGATAGAGCTAGAGCGTAGCAGAACAGAAGGTGGAAAAAGAGCGTAAAAACATTCGTAATTACTCGTACCGAAAGTAAACATCCTGCCCTCGGGTTTCCATAATTCATGTCTCACCGAAAAAATATGCACCAACTGCAACTGCATCAACATGGCGGCATCGGACGGCACTAAGATCCCGCCGAACTCCAGCTGTGGGCCCGGACCGTAGGTAGGCAGATTAAGCGTACTTACAGACGGATTACCGACGCCGCCGAGTACGAGATGAGCTGCATGTCCGTCCAAACGCATGTACGCTTCTGTGTCTCTGTGTTCTCTGTGTTCACGATGATGCTGCTGGTGATCCTTCGATGAGTTACAGTCTGCTGCAATGTCGATCTTTATCTCGCACCCTAAAATAGCCGAGTTTGCGAGTCGTTCTGGACATTACGAGAAACTCCCGGGCCTAACTACCGAAGATTCGCTCTCGACACGCTGGAAACAATTTGTCATGCCCTTGATCCTTTTGCAAGGCGGGTGTGCCGTACGCTGTTATTCTTTTGCATTTTTCCGATCCGTTTTCTATGATCGTTTGGGACTCTTTGTTTCACTTTTTTTTCTTGCTTGTGCAGTTGAAAGTTGAAGGAAGGAAATTCCCCACATTTACCACCAACATTATCCAATAGACAAAAGCCGGGGTAAAACATGAGATGAGATTTTGCTTGTTTTTGCTATTTCTCCTTGCTTTTGGCTCTTGTTTTCGTTCCCTCTAGTTCCTCTTAGAGGACACACGCTGGTTTTGTGTTTTCGAAAGACCTTCACGGTGACTTTTTTATGTTGCTCCTATACCCAAGATAATTAGGGACAGTTTATGCCATAAAACTATGCATATACAGTAACTTATGAAAGGAAAAAGGTATTCTTTCTGTTTTCACCCGGATCGTTCCAAGCTTCAAACGACCACTGTCCTAAACAAGCGTTAATATTATGCTTGCGACAATAAGCTTGCAATAACAAAAGCTCCAAAAAAAAAACAAAACAAAGCAAAAACCCCATACAATCTTAAAATAGCTCTTTTTTATCTTCAAAAACCGTGGTCTGTTTTGTTTTTTTGTTTGGTCTGATTTTGTTATCATAGTGGCCGTGGTTAGTTTTGGCACGAACCCGCGATTGACCCGTCACGGGCGGATGACAGTGGACAGCACCATCCATCATTCGATGCCGGCGGTCTATTCAAGTTATCTATAACAATCTCCCAACAGAAAAACCCCCTTCACAAAAAAAGCGTTTTGGGTGTTTGCGGAAATGTTGGTGTTCTAATTAATAGGCAATTGTTACAAATCGCCAACGGTCACCAACAAACGAACCTGAACACAAAACCGGAGATATGGCAGGTATTTGCCACCACTTTTGAGTACAAATTGGCAAAAAACAAAAAACAAAACAAAAAATACCCAAAGTTGGTTCAGTAAATCCGGGACCTCCTCCTGGGGTAGATTTTGCCGATAGCAACGCGTCGGTTGGGAATTCCCTTTCGCGCGCTGTAAGTATTTCATCACCACCAACAGCTGTATGACGGTGGCGAAACATTACCAACCGTAGCGACAAATTGGGCGTACTAATCGCAAACTAATCGCCGCTAGCCATCTTTTTGCGGCGAGCCTTTTGGTTTTTTTTTTGGTGGTGGTGGTGAAGCTAACGCTAGTACCGTTTCTTAGCGCTTGAAAGGGAAATCCCCATGTGACAGAAAATCCCCCAAAATGCCACAGAGAGTCGAAAAAAGAAATCTGCCAACAGGTCGCAAGATCAAACCAACCCGGCTGGAGATCCACGTTACGGATCTGAACGTGATGCGCGCGAGCGCTAAAAGAAAGATCGAAACACCGCATGATCGCGCCTTTTTTTGTTTGTTTGTTGGAGCGTCACGTTCGTGCCAACCGGTGTGTTTGAATCAATGCGAACCAGATTGCGGATGCAGTGCGGATGAATTGGCACATTTATTTTTCGGCGAGAGCAATGCGCAAGCAGAAGAGCCATGGACGAAAAGCACCTGCGGAGTTGGGAGTTTCTCGTCACGTTTTTTTGGAACGAATTTTAAAAAGCTCCCCCAATTGCCCGAGGGTATTGAGTTGTTTAGAGACCTCATACAAAGCCCTCGAGCGGTCGGGTAGCGGCGCTACCTTCTGATGGAGTCATCAATTCGCCGATCTGCCCGAACCTAATTAGCAGTCGATCCTTATCGCTACCACGGGCACGGGTGACCTGAAGCTCGCACCATCGTACCACGCTCCAGACGGGAAGCTTCTTGCTTTATTCGTGTTCCTGAAACCCATTCGAGCACCCCAAAAATCAGTACCACAATTACGTGGATCGTGTGATAAATAGCCGATTCGGGTTAGGAAGGTACGGTGTGTGGCGTGGCTCAACATCGTTCGTCGGTGCATTCGTACGGAAGGTACACGGACCCGGTAGGTGCTTGATTATAATCTTTACTGCTACCGTACTGCAAGATACGGGGCTTTAAAGGCTGCGTGCTAGAAAGGCGCCAAAGAAACAGTTGAGGCCAGCAAACCCGACGAAACAAACGGCTGTAAAAGTGTGCCCATGTTCACACGATAATGATTTACGGTGTATTTTGTTTCAAGGAGCACGAAACACGACACACGAGGTTGATTTGTATGGAATTGAGAAGTATTTCTTTTCAAAATGAAATCCCACACAAAACAAAGAGCTCGTTAATAGGGTTGATTAACATTCGAAGCTCAAATGCTACATGATAAGAGATTTATACAAAAACTTATACACTTGCACTGAACTTTTCGGTTCACCCTCGGCCAGAACAATGTAACGAGCAGCTCTCGTTTGAGCTGCCTCAATTTCATCACATTCCCGGTACCCGGTAGCTCCAAAAAAGGACCTCCGTACATCATTAAATTCACAAAATAAGCACCACATTGTGCAGTGCAATTCTGCCGCCATTTTTACGTACGCGCGCACGCAGTTGAATGATCGATCGCACTGAAGATGACTGTTGGATAACATATCGTGCCGTTACGTCCATCTCGCTTCTGCTGGATGAATCGCTCATCCCGCTCACACTCATGCCCATGTGCGGCTAACAATTCCTTCCCGATCCTGCACTGTTGCGTGGCTGCACGCTCATTGCCACCGCACCGCTAATTACTATTTATCGCTGTTGACTCTCCGGTCGGCAGCGATTATTCTGCAGCTGTCATCGTACCTTTCCCAGGCGGAGAAACCGATCCGCGGCTGGAGTAATTTATGCAGTACACCACACTGCCACACATACATCTCCGTTCGTCACAAAATGAACCTCGGTTATTCGCACTGTGCAAACATTGGCCACATTGGCACATCCGTTTGGTCCTAGTGGTCGGCAGGTGACAGATGAAGATGAGCTTTCTTCGTTGCTCGTTCCCGTCGGTGAGGCGTGCATACTTCAAACAAGGCTAATGCAAACCAGAGACAACCCGGCTTAGGGTTTTTGCAAATTGCGATGCGTACTCATGCGTGCATGCGGTGAAGTAAGCCGATTACCCGAGCCGGTGGTCTGGTTGAGGTTCGGTTGGGAACGTTGCGGTTGCGTGTGGTCCAGGAGCTTTAAGACCAAGCAAATACCGGATGGTGTCATACCGTGCAATGATGATGACATCTAGTGTAGTGCTTTTCACCAGGTGTTGGAGAAGGTACTCCAAGGAACCAAAGCCGTGTTGCCGCAATCGTGCCCATGCAACTTGTTAGATCGTTTGAGCAGGAGATGGCTTAAACTCGGCCGTAACTGGTGTTTTAAATCTCTCCATCAGTAACTTCCAAACATACCTTATGATAAAAAGACATTTGTTTGCAAGCCATTGTTAAAGATATACCGTAAACTGGAATTCTAATCTACCTGAAGCCGCTTTAGCAGTCAACTTTATCAACAGAACAAACTGAACTATGACCCGATGGATTAGGCTACCAAATGAAGATAATCCGCCAGTGATCATTCGTTTCCAATCGGTTCTGGTGCACATGGTAACAAGAGTCGTCTTCCCAAAACCCGTACACCGTATCGATCCGCTGAAATTGATCACATTCGCATAAAATTAGCATCCCATTTGATCGAAATAAACTGTTGCCTTTGGCATTAGGTTTGGTGTTTTTTTTTCTTCTATGGTCTTCCACCATTCCATTCGTGCAGTGTGGAATAACCATACGAATAGGTTTCCACTTTTGTTGTTGTTGTTAGAAAATTAGCTCAACAGACGGATCTCACATCAAATCTTCTTCCAAGCTAATGCAACGCGACTCGTACGAATCTTTGCTTTGCGGAGATGATGAGCCGATGAAGGGAGTTTGAAATACGACCCTTCTCGAGGGCATCACTGTTTTGTTTGATGCACACACACACACACACACACACACAGTCACACACAAACTACGCTCATAATTGTCACGAGCACGCTCGTGATGATGGTTGACGACCAAATGGACACGCTTGTGGCGTCTATTGCGCCGCCCTGCGACTGCCTCGTGCACGCCTGCTCCGTGACAATGCTGACGGTTTTGTTTATGCTGCCACCCGAAAGGGCTAAAGAGCGTCAAGAGTTTTGTTTCGTGCCCCTGTCTCGATTCCACCCATCGATGGAAAGTCAAGTTTAAGTACACACCACACCGCATCATAAGTGCACGTACCGTGGCTCTTGGCAAGAAATCATACCACACTGTAATATGCCAGCTAGCGTTAACTGCATTGCCGTCGACCGAAGGGGTCCCGAAGTGCGTTGGCTATAAAAAAATCTCCTAAATCAGTGAGCAGCGCAGAGTTAAAGAAAAAACCACAAACGTCAACTAAATCATTTCTGGTGGGTTTTGCGGACACCAAATCCTACCATTTAACCGCTCAACCTAAGTAAACACACACGCCATCAGTAGGGAGGATACCGTTTACACACTGAGGCGCCCTCTTTTCCCGATGAGCGAAGGGCATTAAAATTGGATCGAGTGCTCGGAACACCCGCCCAAGGGTACGGCTTTAAATGGGTTTATAATCAGTACCACCAGCAGCAATACGAGATGAGAAGAGAGGGGAAAAAACCGTCCTCCGTCAATAAACGACCCATTACGGGATGACCGAAGGCATATGGCACACCCCGTGACCTCGCTAACCCGAAAAAGGGTATCCTTCGCTTTTTTTGTTTTTGGTTCCCAGCTCGATCATGACCGTAAAATTGTCGGATTACCATCATCGCACGAGCACCCGGGATGCGAGCCAAACGCCGACGTGCTAGACAAACAATCCCTTGGATTACTCCGCTTCCGAGTTTGTGCAGTGGATCACACGTTGACTTTAGATCCCGATGTTCCTGGGCCAACCTGAGAAAGATGAGTTACGGAGTTGCTTTTCTTTCTGCCGTCCATAAATCCGTGTACCGGATCTAAGACCACAGATAATCGTTAATTCGAACGAGAGTAACACATTTTCTCCCGGTAGTTGGGTTGGATGCTTTATGATTATTGTAACCCAAACGGTAGCTAAATCGGATTCCCCGGAGCTCCTAAACATGTCAACGACTTCCTGTGGAAGCCACTAAACTTCAATCCAATTTCCGACACGTGTAAACACTCAAGTCAATAAAAAAAGCCCCGGAATAGATAGGAAGGAAGAGCGATAAAATCTTGTGCCGAGCGCATCTTTTCGTCCACACGATGGCAGATGGCTTAAATAAACTTCCGATAATCGATGCTCCATGCCATGCCACCTACGATGGATGGGAAGTGATCCAAAGTTAAGCAGCTTTAGCAGCGGCTCGAACTGTTTCAGAACTGCAGTCCATCCGGAACTGCATGGAACCCATTCACACCCAAATTATCGGTCTTCTTTTTGGGGGTTTTTGGAAGAGTTGTCACTTGATTCACACGACGCATTACCTAACCTACGCATCTCTAATGCCTGCCCGTTTACGCTCCATAGCGCGGGCTTTACACCGTTCCTGGGGAGTATTTACTGTTAAGGGCGTGCGCGCGCGCTCGTATACCTTCATTAGCATCATTATGTATGTGTGTGTGTGTTTGGTGCCCGATGACACATAACCTTGCCTTGTTGGTAAGAAGGTACGATGACTACGGATACAATTTAAATCAGGATGTACGGCTGAAGGTTTCGTTCCGGTGTAACGTCATTCGTACTCTCGGTGTGTACACTCCGCACACTTGATCCAGACGATCCAGACAGCTTTTGCCAGACGGTCAGTGAACGCCCTCGAAAGCTGCAATTGCACGCACCCGATGCTCCCGTCCAGGATCAACACTCCATTATGTGCCCCGGTCTGTCAATAGGCTTTTCAGGTCAAAGAAAAGCGGCAGCGGTCTCTTTATCCTTATCGTGGCTATAGAAAAGGTCTACCCTTGCTGGCAAGTTCCAATTACTCTTGGAAGGCTCTTTTCAGGTCGAAGTGTACACAACACACATCATTACAGGAAAAGGGCAGCGTATTCTCCCAAACCTCCACCACCGCTCAACGAGACGCTTTTAGTGTAAAGTGTTGCCGTTCAATAGACACAATAGGTCACATTACGCGAACCGGTGTCATTTATCGTTCAGGGGTAGCCCCACAATACCGGCTTCCAAGCAGCGTGTCAAGTGTGCTGTCAAAATATTTGCACTCAACACTGTGGCAGCTTCGTGCGAACCTTACGCTTGCCGTACACGGTGCCGTGTGGTACTGGCGTACGGATTTCATCAATTTTTGGGCCCTTCCATCACGCGGTGGGAAGAAAACTGTTGCGGGGGAACTACATCATCAACCGAATGGAGCAATTGAATCTTTGCGCAAGCAAAACGACGCTGTACGGTGAGTTTTTGGAGAGGTGCGATGCACTTGTTTGCTTGCCCTCATGGCGGCCCCTAGTCTACGCGAGGTCAACCGGGTAAAGTGTCCCGAGCGAGACGATGACAACCCCGAAACAACAAGTCCTAGTGCCCTCGAGAGTAGCATCAGCAGTAGTAGTAATAGACCACCCGTGTCGATCATCACGATGTCGGTACACGATCGTTATCTACCGATCATCTTCGATCAACCTCAGAGAGATCAACATAGAGCAAAGAGAGCAAAACGATTTACTCCTCTAACAAACATATGGTTCAATTTCGTACCATCGTACCTATGGTCGAATCCGCACTTCCGTATGTTCGTGCCCCATTGCTACCAATTTTCACTGTCTGCACGCGCGCGTACGCTAATTGCGAATAACATTGCAAATTCCTGAAATTGTTTCGTTCCTTCGCACCGAATCGTCAACAGTGGCAGATTAGCGTCATGATGGGTGGTTGCCCATTGGAATCTTAACCACCTTAATCGCTCCAAACCTCCACCCCCCCCCCTCCCTTTCTTCCCTCCATTTCCCTTCGAACGGCACCAGTGGGTTGTGGAATGTATTTGGCGTGTGAAATGAATGGAGCTAAACAGACAACCCACCGTCACATTTGCACATGGTCATGGTGTAGTAAACAATGTTCGGACGTAAGCAGCTGGGGCAATTCTTTGGATCCCATACGCACACACGGACTGTTCACGGTTTTGCGCCAAATGTTGCACCTTGAGATTTAATTTCTTACGTTATCATAATAATTGATAGCAAATTGTGTCTTGAATATTAGACGCCTGAATGTAGGCAATTACACAAAGTGTTGGAAGATGCGGTTGTCGGTACGATACAAGAGAAACTTGCAATCCAAATTCTTTCAACTTAGTAAGCCCTCTGAAGATTGATCAAATAATTCAATGCATCCCAACACATTGCATACATCTAGGCGCATCCAACAGAAACAAAGACAAAACACGGGGTTCGATAGACGATTTTTAAATATTTACAACCTTTACGGAACGAGAAAGCCTAACAAAATAACGAAAAGAAAAGATAAAAATCAAAATAATAATAATTCACGTCCAATTCATGGTTCAACATGCCCATTCATGCTTCGAAATAAAAACAATCTTGTCCATAAATTTGCAGAGCAAATCACATGAGATTGGAATGATTAAAGACACCATTAAGCGTTATGATTATGACATACTCCATAATCCATAATGAGTTTGAAAACTGTTTTCTCCGCTTAAAAAATCGTTACACTCCAACACTGGTCCCACCGTGTTGGTGTCAATGAGGGAGATATTTCGACACTTGCGGAAACCCAAACCATTGCCACGGCACCGAGTATCGAATGGATGTGGATGCGAAGGAACACAAGAACCCGATCGACATTAATTGGCACATAAATTTGGCACCTGTTTGACGCAGTTTTTTATTTTCACCTCCCAACCGGGTTCGGGTGGCGAATCTTTCGCCATGCCCAACCATCCCGGCGCGTTGTGAAATGTGTTGTGCGTGTCAAAGCTTGCTCGGTGGTGCACCGAAATCTAAGCGCAAAAACCGGTCCATGGCAAAAACTCGTGACCGCTGTTACACCGGCCGGCACTGCGGCGGGCGTGTTCTGTAGTGCCCACTTTCAATCGGTCGACTTGTTTCATTATGCATGATAATGTTCACCTGAAAACAGACGTGGAACCGAATCCTTCCATCGTTGCCGTCCACGTTACCGTCACCGAAAGGGATCGAAGATCAAACACATCGCAGTCGGGAAGATTATGGCTCTGTTTTTTTTTTGGCGCAACCATTGGTAGGCTGGGACGGTTTTCCCATCATAACCCGTTCACTTTAGTGCAAACGCGATTGTGTGTGTGTGTGGCTTTCATTTCTTTCTTCATACCCAGTGTTTTGGGGAGGGGGAGGTTTGTTTTTGGTTAAATTCCTACCCGATCTCTTAATTCACCCATCTACCTCAAACGTTTCCCATTCGCAGATGAACATCAGCCAGCAGGAGTACGAAAGCAAGTATGCCGAATATTTGGACCGTGTCAATCGTCGACGATCCCTTACCCGAAACCCGGAGAACGACGACTGGTACGAGGAGCGCCATCTCTTCAGCTTCCCAGGCACAGGTGAGTGAATATCGTCCACAGCGTAAGAAATGGGAGGGAGTTGAACAAAAAAAAACACACAACAGCAACTACAAATGGTGACAGCTTTATGGACGTAGAGCGGCAGTAGGAGAAAATTCGAAAATATAGAGGTCGCACAATTCCACGGCAAACGTTTTGTTTATTTGCCTTTCGGCCCATGTCCCCGATGCTTCCTATCACGCCAGGGTCAAGGTCGCAAAAGGTACGCACCGAAAATCAACCTGAACCCAAACGAGATAAAAATGGAATCGGTCCCAAGCGACCCATTGACCAGGGATGACGTAAAGTGAAACATTAATGCTACATAAATTGTAGGATTTTCGCCCAATGACTTTCGTGTGCGTTGTTGCGCTCTGGTTGAAAGAGAATTAGCATAGGGTGCCTGCGACTCCCACAATTCTTGTGCAAGCTTTAAGCTTTATTCTTCGAAGGTAGTGGAGAGTTATGGAAAAGAGCTTTGGAGCTATTTAGCTTGAAGAAGAAACACCTAGACGAAGCGCCATTAGACGGGCGAGAGGAGTTCTTAGGCCATCATTAAATTATGGAGCCGATTAAAACTCGATTCTGCATTTGAATAATCCCTAACGTTAAAGGACACACGCTATGGAGAAGGTTTATCAAACTTGCTTTTAAGTCGCTCTCTTCATTATTGGGTGGGAAGGTTGGTGTTTCCCCTATTTTCGAACGAAAAAGTATGTAAATAAACCACTAAACAATTGAATGATTGCCGCGCCCTATGTGCAGTACCGTTTACCGATGTGCTATTACATCTTCCCTTGCATCTTCCCATCTTTCAGATCATGCGCTGAACCATCGAAAACTGCGCCGCAAGCGATCGCTGAACAACGACTTCGATCTCGTGTATATCCGGTTCGATATACCGACGAGAAACGCTAGCACGGGCGAGATGACGGGCTTCCAGTCGCCCTCACTCTACCACGATCCAGGCGCTTCGGGGCCGGACGCTGAGGACGAGGGCAGCGAGGCAACCGTCGGCGATAACCCTACCAACTCCCTCGAACAGACGCTGCATCAGGCGGGACGGGGACACCGGCAGTCCCTGTCCGAGCTGCCACCCATCTCGCCCGAGAACATCGAAGAGTCGTCGTTGAACATCATGCTAACCAGAAGACAAAACAGCGCACGCAGCACAAACGCGCACAGTAAACAACAACATCACTCACAGCAGCAGCAGTCGCAGCAACAGCAGGCGCATCAGGTTCATCAGCCAACGGCTCAACAGTCTCCCGCACAGCTCCACCAACATCAGCTGCAGGCTCATGGTCATCGGCGAAAGGGACGGGTACGATTCAAGCAACATCAGCAGCACCACAACCAACAGCACCAACAGCTCCAGCAACAGCTCCAGCAACAGCCCCAGCAACAGCATCCTCATCTGCACCAGGCTGGCCGCACGGTAACGATACACGTGTACCAGCTGGTGGAGCCGTACGAGCGCCACTTTCTGACGTCCAAGACGGTAGCGGTGCAGGAAATTCCGCCAAACGGGAGTCGCTGGTATCAACTGCCACTGGAGGAAGCCGTCCGCACCTGGCTGGATGGATCGCGCAAGAACCTTGGTCTGGAGCTATATTGCGAGGGCTGCCATGCGCACGATGTACACATTGTGCACGACTCTTCGCCCTACTTCCGCAGCTACGACGAAACGCCCGTGCTGAACGTGGTCGGCCGGTTGGTACAGCGGGAGAAACGCTCCAAAATGCAGCGCTATCGGCCCCAGATGCGGGACTACCTGTCGCCACCGAAAACGACCGCCTGTACGGCGGGCAACAAGCGCTGCTGTCGGCATCCACTGCTGGTCGACTTTCGCGATATCGAGGGATTTGACTTTATCATCCAGCCGAAGATCTTCGATGCCGGGTTCTGCCGTGGTCGCTGCCCGACCAAGTTCAATCCGGCGACACATCACGCACTGCTGCAGAGCCTGCTGCACGAGCACATCAAGTACGACGTACCGAAGCCGTGCTGTGCTCCGTCCAGTCTCGATCACATCGATGTCCTGCACGCCGATCCGAAGAACCCGCAGCGGCTCAAGGTGTCCACCTGGCACAATATGCGCGTGCTCGAGTGTGCCTGCTCGTGATGGAATGGGCGTACCGGGCGCGTACGGAAGGCATTTATCTCCAACGTAAACAAAAGTATTATCCCACTGCCTGTCACGGGCGTACGGCAGTGGCACCCAGGATATATTTGTATCCCCTCCCCAGGGTGGCGAGCTTTAATGCTCCAACTGTGGCAGCTACTACATACTACTACTACCACCAGCAAGGACGACGAAGGTTCACTCGATTGTGTACGTGGGTGTTTTTTTTTTTTTGGTAAATTTCCCACCCGCATTACCGTGATTCCGTTGACTTTACTGCTGCTGTTGCACGTGCTCCAGATTCTTCAGCGACAATGTGGGAAAAAAAGCGATTTAAAACGGGTTCCATACTGTATGACACTAGCGCAGAACTAGAACGAGTGACGTAGAGAGACAGATAAAGAAAGAGAGAGAGAATGAGATAATATATATTTAGCTGTAGGTGTATTCGTTTAGAAAAGTGCATACGCACAGATTTAGGACGCAGCAGAGCAGGCGTTGGTAGCAGGCGATCGTAGCAACCGCCGACCGACAGAGCCATCGCGACAGTGATGCGCGAGAGTGTTTTACTTTTATTTATTTATTTATTCGTACGCGGGATGCATCCAAGCAAATTCGCCGGGTACAAAATAATTCACTCGCGTATGGTACTCCAGTGTTTGTAAATATATAAATGTATGTATGTATGTATGTATGGTGTAAAACGTTGGTTGGATTTAGCTTTCGACCACTTCATTTCACATAGTTTCTTAGTTTTTCTTCTTTTTTTTTTTGTAATCTTTTCGCTCTCTCAGTTTTATCTCTTTTTTTCCTTCCCGCCCGTTATTGATTAATTGCATTTGCTTTACAAAATTTATACCGCTCGATCGTAGGATTAGAGTGCATCTTTCGCGAGCGCATTTCTTACACTTTTCTTATCTTAAGCTAAATTGTCAAAATTAAATGAACAACCCCGCCACTAACATAGGGCACCAAAGTTAGAGAAGATTGTTGCACTAATCACTACAGCAGCGATAGCTAGCAGATGCTAACCCTACACTTACCAAAGGCAGTACTGTCCGGTTCAGGGAATTTTGTTAACGGCCGCAAACCGTATTCCGTTACCACCCATGTGCGTTCACTGCACAGGTGCACATAACTGCAGGCAATAACAAACGCAACACAGCCGGTTAGGTTTTTTAAAAAAAGCTTTAAGATACGTATTAATTTCCGCGCCACACATACAAGTTCACACAAACACACACATGCACACTGTACATATGAATGTGATGTGATGATGAACCATCGTACACTGACTAAGAGACTCGTTCCTACCCGTACAGAAGCGTTCTACCGATAGTGTCCTATTTATTGAATCTTCATATACCCTTGTTAGTGCACATCGGTACGATTGCATCAATAACATACCTGTTGTATGAAGATGACAGACAGGTCCACCTACAAAGTAACTCTCAGTATCAGATGAAAACGCAAGCAAATAAAACGAAAAAATAATACACGAACGACCGTACAACCGACCCGNTACACTGACTAAGAGACTCGTTCCTACCCGTACAGAAGCGTTCTACCGATAGTGTCCTATTTATTGAATCTTCATATACCCTTGTTAGTGCACATCGGTACGATTGCATCAATAACATACCTGTTGTATGAAGATGACAGACAGGTCCACCTACAAAGTAACTCTCAGTATCAGATGAAAACGCAAGCAAATAAAACGAAAAAATAATACACGAACGACCGTACAACCGACCCGAGGTAGTTTCATTGAGCAAACGCGACGAGACGAAATGGTTAATGTTTCTGTGCTTACAATAATTCGAATGCAAAAACATAACTACGAACGAAAAAACAAAAAAAAACTAAGAGCGCAGAGAGCTATCCCGAAAAATGTTACTTGAATGGCATAATTGGCGAAACAAAATTTAGTAAATAAACGTACAAGAGCTACTGCAGCGAGCGTGTGTTTGTGAAGCGTTTTTTTATGTTCTATTATCCGAAATGTGACTCTTTTTTATTTGGTTTAATAATAAACGGATGTTTGTAGTAGTTCAACAGAAAACTACAGATTTAATTTTTAATACTTGCGACCAAATGAGAATGTCACAATACGTAAATAAATCTTACTAACGGTTCAACCACGTGTATTGTTTAGATATTTAAATGCAATGAATATGGTGAGTATTTTCACCGGGAAGCATCTCTCACAGCGCCGCGTTGTTCGGAATTTTTCCGAAGTTTGACAGCTAACTGTCCGAGCACCGGGTTGATGACAACATAGGTAAATAGAAAACAACTCGCGAACATAATTATAAATCGTTACTTTAGGGCGTAAAGTTTTCACTTCCCTTCGATAGATTGTAGGACGCTTAAGCCTTTGAAAGAAACAAAATGCCACTTTACGAAACGATGCTGCAAGAAAAACCGGCCATTGTGCTGGAAATCGGTACGGCATTGACCAAGTAAGTATGCCCACCAGTCGAAAAGAAGGTACCTTTGGTCATAAAAGTTTAATTTAACGTTGTATCCGTTGTAATTTCCACAGACTGGGCTTTGCTGGCGAACCGTACCCTCGCAGTATTATTCCATCGGAGGTGCTGGATCATGAGGCAAAAAATGCCGGACTTACGACCCCAAACCGGAAACTGTTCAACTACAGCAACGAGGTGGAGCTGTACGATTGGTTGGTCGAATTTCTAAAGACGATTTTCTTCAAATACGTTCTCGTCAGCCCAAAGGATCGCAAAGTGGTGATAGTTGAATCCGTGCTCTGTCCAACGGTAATTAAAGAAAAGTTGGCCCGTGCTCTGTTCTGCCACTTTGATGTGTCCTCCGTGTTCTTCGTCCCGACGCACCTTGTCGTACTGGCAACGTTGGCCGTGGAAACAGCGCTCGTGGTTGATATCGGATACAAAGAAGCAATCGTGGTTCCGGTATTCTGCGGCGTACAAGCACTGTACGCATGGGAAGCACAGCCATTGGCAGCCGAAAGCGTGCACAACGAAATAAGACGACAGCTGACGGAGAATGGGGTGGATGAAACGCTTCTAACCGAAACGACGGTAGAGGATATCAAGATACGAACCTGCTTCGTTACGACCGCCGAAAGGGCGGCAAAGTATCGGGAGGACGGTGGCTCGTCGCTACAAGCCTGTCCGGATGTAGACTACCCGGCAAAAGGCGAAGCGATGATAAAAGTTTCTGGCCGGTTGCGTGAAACTGCCTACGAAGTAATGTTCCCGGAGGATAACGATCGGCTCGGACTACCGTACATCATCCTGAATGCGATTCTCAAGTGTCCACGTGACACACGGATAGCGCTAGCGAACAATATCGTCCTTATCGGTGGTTCTACGATGGTACAAGGTTTGACCGCACGCTTGAAGTCGGAACTGTTGACTCTGTCACAGTCCGATCTCTACAAGGACCGGCTGTTTATACAAACATTCAAATTCCACAAAGCTCCAGCAGAGCCCAACTTTACTGCCTGGCTGGGTGGATCGATTTACGGCGCGACGGATCTCGTGCTAACGAAATCGATTAGCCGGGAAACGTACAGCAAGAACCAAACCATTCCCGACTTTACCAACTATGAGGAAACGCGCAGTGCTCCAATGCGTGGCTGACGGCAAAAGAGCAAGGGAACGCGCGGAACGACACACGAGCGGGGCACGTAGCTTTTAAGTGGAAAATATTTATATTTAATCTAATAACATGTAGGAAGACGGTGAGCCTTCTTTGGTATGCTTTGGGAGGAGCATTAATTGAATAAAATTCATCATAAATAAAAGCTTACTTACACGCACATCACATTGTGTAACACATTGCTAATGAAAGTAATACGGGACTTACTGATATGGAAAGTGAAGCTTTGCATCTGCCAGAGGTTATCCCGTGGAAAAGGTGTTAATTTTCCATTTCTACGCATCAAATTTACAATTTTAAGTGTTTTTTTTTTCTCCATGAACGAAATCCCATAATCCGGTTGATAATTCGAGTGCCAGTCATGGAACAGTGCGGCGATGCAGCAAAATTGCGGAACCTCTTTTTCTTTTCAGGAACAATAACTATCGATGTCGGCGAGCTTTATATAAACAACATTATTCTACTTCTACCTTTCATAACTAACAACAAACACGATTGGTCTGTGCCTACTATGTTTGTAAGAAAAGTTATAGCTTGTTGAAACAAGATCTTTCTCCCAGTTTTGTTATGGTTTCTTTTTCTTCTTACCATCGTCTCACATTTAATCAATATCAGCTGAGGCGAGACACGACATTCCATTACGCCCCCGGCACAAATTGTACAAATTATACACTTTTACCAAAGTTCATGTAATGTTTGATCACGTTCCTTACCGGGGATTACATAAAATAGTACCGCAGCCGTAATATGATGTTGCCAAAATAGCGAACTCTCTGGTACAAGATTGTGTTTGTCTTTTTTTCTGCGCTTCTATTTATAACCTTCGCTGCGATGACGATGGCAGTGTGCACTTGTGGACATTTCGGTCCGCATTGACCAAACAACAAATGAAAAGTGTCCCCAGTTTGGTGAAAGATATTCACAAAATCTATAACTCTGCAATAGAACAATGACACTCATCACTTTACCTTCCAAACAATCCTCCCCTCCTTCCCCCAACACCAAATCTAAACATTTCGGATGTACAAAAAAACAACTTAGTTTTCTCAACAACAACCTATGCCCGACCCCAATTAAGACATGGAAATTACTGAAACGACAAACTCTGTTATCGATTACGTGTATTTTCGAGCAAATTTGAAACAACACCACCCTTCCCGCATCACAAACGGTTTAGCACTTGCGGTTCAGGATGTTGCTTGCCGGCAAGCCGGATGTGACACGAACCTTTTCTTCCTTCTGCATTGCAATACTTACGATTATGATCTTTACTGTGTACAGCTCGTCGGTTGTTCGTAGTGTTCTTCGTTTTCGAAATAGGACGATTTTCGGCTACATTTATCTGTTTTCCTTCACGATTATGACCCGAATGAGGTGACCCGCACAAAATCCGCTGCGATGGATGGTAAATTTTGGGAGGAGGTGCATTGCCGGATTTCGCACAGGGCAGCTCATTCTACACTGGTTGGCAGTCTTGCATTAGCGCGCACGTTAGAGTGTATTGCAGCTCGTTCTCGTTCGGTGTTCGGTATAGTTAGTGGTGATGATAATGAAGGATTTTTGTTGTTTTTCGATCGACTTTGAAATAACACACGTGTTCGTTGGCGCGAGGGATTTCGCTGGATGGTAATTATGAGGTCCCCCGGAGCCATAAGCTGGTCAAAACGCATTCTCTTCTCTAAGTAAAATCTAACGGCCAGATTTTGTTATGCTCTGAAAGCCGCTATTCTTCAGACGAATGGCAGCATTTGGGTTTGCCGTTCGAAATTCGAAAATGGCAGCTCGATTGCTTAGGCAGCTTCCTTCGCCAGACGCTCGGCCTTCTCGACAACCTCCTCGATCGGACCAACCATGTAGAAGGCGACCTCCGGCAGATGATCAAGCTCACCGTTCAGGATCTTGGTGAAGCCCTTGATGGTTTCCTCGAGCGGTACCAGCTTGCCGGCGTGACCGGTGAACACCTCAGC
>STHB01000010.1:22797278-22852790 GCA_018908115.1 Anopheles rivulorum
TCCGTACCGTCCATAGCGATGGTGCGCACGGTGTTCTCTCCCAGATGTTGCGCAACCTCCAGCACCAGCCGGGCGCTACGGCCCTGCACTTCCAGTGCATTCAGAATCGGCGGCAGCTGCTCGTCGAACTGCACATCCACGACGGCACCGATGACGGCCACAACCTTGCCCTGTGCTCCAGCGGCGGCCTTTGCCGCTGCCTTAGCCGCGTACGACCGGGCCATGATCTGGTCGGCCCGGATCGCCGCGGACATGAGCGTTTTCATCGAGGAAAACATCTCTTTTCTCGAATGTCACACCCTGTCGCCCGGATTTATGTTGTTTCCTCGGTTCCGCTGGTACGAACAGGCGGCTGGAATGAAGAAAAACCGGCAAATTAGCACCGAAATCCGCACTGCACTGTTATCTAACAAGATGGTGGCCGGGATGAAAAAGGTGGTTATGTAAAACCTAACCTGCCTTTGAAACGACGTACCTACTCGAAGAAAATTAAAAGAGAGAATAAGGCAAGAATTGGATTCAACCCCCTCGGTATAAACGTCACAGCCGATGTGGAATCGAAGCGGAGCCGAAGTAGGCACGAAGTTTGAACGTTCGTTCGAACGTCCGAAATTATTGCAGTTCGATATCGAACCCAACTTCCTCACAACGGGATATTCTTTTTACAAAAGTTTAGTATAAATTCAATGCAATTTAGATAATGTTTTACACTAGTTTTGCTATTTCAATGTGAAGGTCTCTTAATATGTTATAATATGAGTATCCTTCAAACTTATCGTAAATTTGTTTCAGACAGTAAAACATATTTTGCAGTGAATGGTTGGCTTAAAACACTGTTGTCCTTTGCCATTGCTGCGCTTGAAAATTATGTGCGGTTTGCATATATGTACGGTATTTTCATATGCCCTCGAAGTGATAATTTATAATTTTTTCGAATTACTACGGGATTGAAAATCTCCTTATAGTATTCAAACAGGAAATGAAAACATTTCATCGAATGTCATTGAAGGGAGAAATGAAAAAAATACCCGAAACATAAATCGAACGAATGTAAACAATTCCGGCAAATTTTTGCAGAGCGAGCAAATGAAAAATATTTACTCGCACGTGATAACCGAACAAAAACCGTGATCAAACCTGGTGCACATCTAGTGACAATGTTTTTCAACCGATTGGCACGGATCGTTCAAGCGGGAAGTAAAGTTTCCAGCACGATAAAATGTTACCGGCATTGTGCAATCCCATCGTCGAGAAATCTGTGCCATGCGGCTAGTTTGAATGGACCACTATTTCAAATATCCGACGATAGGATACAGAAATATTTAGAACGTTTGCGGTTGGAATACTACGCGCTGAAGGTTCAGGAACAACGCTCTAGGAAAGACATTCAGCGAATGTTGCTACTGTCCAACGTGGTAGAAATGTACGAGCAGCGCAAGATAATCGTCGACAATCTAAGCTCGCTCAAGGAGCTGAAGGACGATAAGGACGATGAGATGGTACAGTTGTTGAAGGAAGAACGTGAAGCGTACGGAAGTATCCTGCTCCGATTAGACAACGAGATTTTGAACAGCATTCTCTCGATGGACGATGAGGAAGATTACGGTTCGCTCATAATGGAGGTGACGGCTGGCGTCGGTGGACAGGAAGCGATGCTTTTTGCCCGCGAACTATTTGACATGTACTGCGGGTACGTGGAGTACAAGGGCTGGGAGGTAGAAATGCTCCAATCGGAAGATACGGACATTGGAGGAACGAGACATGCGACCACGATCATCTCCGGTCCGGATGCGTATCGCTATCTGAAGCATGAAGGAGGCGTTCATCGGGTGCAGCGTATCCCGGCAACGGAAAAATCCGGTCGCATTCATACTAGCACCGTCACGGTGGCCATCATCCCGCGGCCCGATGACTTTCAGGTGGACCTAAAGGAGAAAGATCTAAAGATTGAAACGAAGCGCGCCAGCGGAGCGGGCGGACAGCACGTTAACACAACGGACAGTGCGGTACGGATCGTTCACATACCCACGGGCATAGCCGTCGAGTGTCAAACGGAGCGATCGCAGCAAAAAAATCGTGAAATAGCAAAGCAAAAGCTGATCGCCAAACTTACGCAGATAGAACTGGAGGCCAGATTTAGCAGTACACAAGCGCTCAAGAAATCACAAGTCGGACAAAGTCTGCGCAACGAGAAAATTCGAACGTACAACTACAACCAGGATCGCATTACGGACCACCGAATAGAAGGAGGAACCGCACACAATCTGAAGGGATTCCTCGAGGGTGGTGAACAGTTGGATGACATGATTGAAAAGTTGCGACGTTCGCAGCGCCGCAAGCAACTGATGGACATCATCAATCGCGAGTGTGAAAAGTGAAACCGAGTCAGCTGCCATTAACACCTAGTCGCCTTGTTGAAGTAGATTCCGAATAATAACGCACGGTACGGATAATTGTAGGTAGTTGTTTATTTACTAACATGACCCCAGCCTCCCGCCTGTCCAAGATACGTAACGTGCTCACGGACAGTCTGATCGATGACGTTCTGTACCTCACGGCATCCTTTCAACGCCGTTTCCAGCACCTTTGGCAGATGGTCCAGATGGAACCGTTGGGACATTTCCATGAAGGCGATTTTTCCACTGCTAGGTAATGATGCGACCGTGAGCGTAGGACCACCGCTCGTTTCCTCCAGATGCGATACGTCCATCAGTGGCACGTTACCGTTCGCGAGCGATGCCGTACAGGCGCATACGTACTCCTTCAAGCAGATGCCCGCATCAACCAGTGCCAGGGTGGCCGCATTCACCGATGCACAGTAGTTACCACCGTCGGCCTGCAGCACCTCGATATACACATCGATCTGTGACCGTGGGTACAGTTCTGTTTTGATCGATGCACTTAACGCTTGCTTCAGGTGGATCGTCATCTCCTGTGATTTACGATCTCCACGTGGTCTCTTCTTGCGTTCACCGGTAGAAAATGTTGCCATACTGTATTGACAATTAACGATAACCTCCTCGAAGTTGCCCTTTTTCGAGGACGCTTGATGGGGACCGTACACAGCAGCCAGAACCTTTGTGTTGCCTTGCTCGACGTACGCACTACCGTCCGGCTGACTAAATACACCCATTTTACACTTTATTTGGCGGAGTTCGTTTGCACGACGGCCATCCAATCGAAGGCCCTGATCCGATAATAGTTCCATCGTACGTACGGATTAGATTGAGTATGCAGCAATGGATCGCACCGGCGTTTTCAGCGGGTATGCGAATTATTTATTTACGTTTTTTTTTTTGACAGCTGCAGACCCACATGGGATGAGCACAGTGGGCTATTGTCAAACAAATTTCGTCAAATATTTGCATCGTTAAAATTTCAAAAACTTTTAATTCAGAATTTAGGGGCGACCCGGTGGTGTACTTGACAACGGCGCTAGTTCCTAACACGACCGGACCGGGTTCAAATCCCAATCGGACCGTCCCCCCGTAGCATGGTCTGACTAGCCTGCTACGTGGTAAAATTAGTCTAATACGGCCAGACCGTTCTAACAAAAATAAAAAAAAAAAAAATTCAGAATTTAACTTCCCACAAGTTTTTCATCGGTCAATGGCAACGGAACTGAACATTCGAGATCATATTGTAAAATAATACACAAAAAACACATAAATCGTCATCATAAAAACATAAAAAGCATCAACCGTCATCAAGCAGGACGATACCGTTGAGTTTGAAAATTTAAATTGACCGTTACGAACAAAAAAATAACGATCGAATGGATTCTCGGTTTGTTAATAACTATATTTTATTCAGATACCAAACGCTCCCCAACATTTGCTGATCACTTTCTTTCGCATTACGCATTACTACAATTAATCATGTGGCACGTTTTCATTAAATTTTCTGATTTATTCTTCACACGCATCGTGCATGAGAATGTATTTTGGTCATGTTCCATCGGCGCTTGCGCATTCGTGAAGGGAAGTTTGGGAAATGGATGAACAGGGTGAATAAATAATTTTAAAATTTACATCTTCAGTGATCTGTAATCATTGCCTCGAGTACCACTGCGGCTATACAGGCGGTTACAGTAGTCACATTTAAATTGCCTCAAACGTTTTCTAGGAAACCTGACCATCGTAATCGTCGATCAACCGGCAGTAACCGGTGGCAGATCACGTGATTCGATCACAATTAGTTGTTCCGCGTCCGCAGCACGTTCGACCGTGGACTGAACACACCGGCCTGGGCCGGTGAGCAATTCTCCTTGCCGGGGAACGGCGATACGATCAGCTTCTTCGGCGTTTTCGGACTGCCCACTGTCGAAAGGTACTTCACCGACCCGTTCAGCTTCTGGGGCGAATCGAAGGAGGAAAGCTGCTGCTGCAGATTTTGGATTGTGTTTTCCTGCTTCTTGTTTAGCTCCTGTAATTTGGCAATTTTCTACAAAAGAACAGAAAAAAACGATCATGAGCCAAAGTCGTCCGGGAAGCGCAGGAAATATACGGCAACTTACCGCTTTGAGCTGTTGTTGATCCTTATTGCATTCCAGGTTCTTCATCTTTTGTCGGTTGTTCTGATTTTCCAGCAGTTCCGTATATTTATCCGACGTTTCTTTGGCAAATTCTTCCACTATGCGAAGCTTTTCTTCCGTCTCCTTCAGCTGCAAGGGAAGAAAGATACATATGTTAGAGAGTATTCTATGCATACTTTAAACCCCCTACAACGTACCTTATCGATAATTTCCGTCCCATTTTGGTCGTGGCCACTTTCGATAATCTCCTGAATCGTACCGAGCGTGTCCTTATCCGACATACCCTCCTGCTCCAGCTGGTTGATGATGTTTTCGATCAAAAAGTTCGGCACCAATCGTTCATCATCCTCTGCGTCGGTGTGGCCAGTGCACTGCAGCTCAGGCGAAGGCTGTGGCACCCGGCACTCGCTCTGATTGTACTTCTCAAATTGTTCACACTTGAACCGGATCGTCATGTTCTCCAGCTTGATGTTCTTGTTTTCGTTCTCCAGCTCAAAGATTTTCTTATCCTTCGTGTCCAGCTCGATCCGGGCCAGTTCGATACCGTTGGCAAACTCGTCCAACAATGCCTTCAGATCCTGGATGTACGCTTCCCGCGCATCGTACTTCTTCTTCAGCTCCTCGTACATCTCCAGATAGCGGCCCATGCTCTGTTCCATGCGGTCGCTGAACAGTTTGCCGATCTGCGACACCGTCAGAATGGCGTCCTCCTCCGAGTTCATCAGCTTCTCAAACACTTCATTCTTTTCGCGCATCTCCTTCTCCAGCAGGCTGGAAGATGCGTGTAGCGCACCGAGTACGCGCTGATATTCGGTCACCTCCTCGCGCAGCTTATTGTTGGCCGTTTCAATCTCCGTCTTGCTGCGCAGCACCTGTTCCAACTCTGCCTTGAGCAACTCCACATCACCGTCCGACTTCTTGAGCCGCTCCATCAAGATATTCACCGTGGAGCGCGTGTTGTTCAGCGTCAGCTGATAGTTGTACTTCTCCGTCTTCAGCCGGGAACATTCCAGTGACAAATCGCGGATTTCTGTTTCCAGCTCGTCGCGCGACTTTGCACCCGGTTCCAGCTCCACCTGCAGTCGGCGCTCCAGCTCAGCGATCTTATTTTCGTTATCCTTGATCACCTCGTTGGAAGCTTCCCAGAGCGTGCGCAGATCGCGCTTCTCGAACTCACTCTGCATGATTTCCGTTTCGGCAATCTTCTGGCACTTGTCCAATTCCTTCTGCCAGTGCATCTTTTCGCTCGCGAGCGCGGCCGAGATGGAGCTCTGGATCGACAGTTCCAGTGCCTTCACGCGCTCCTCGTTCTGGATGTCGGCGATGCGGATCTTTTCCTCCGCCTGCTCACCGATGCGTTCGATCTCGCGTTGGTGTTCCTTCTCGAGGCGCTTCATGCGGTCCGAGTGCTCTTTGACCAGCTTCGACTTTTCCAGCACGAAGATCGATTCACACTCCTTGATCTTCATCTCGTTCAGCTCCGTCATGGTGGCAAGCTGTGCCTCGTACTTTTTGCACAGCGCCGTCAGCTCCTGATTCAGCTCGTTCCGAATGTCGTTGCGCATGTCGTCCATCTCGAACTGACGCTCGTTCAGCTCCTCCTGCATGCCCGCCACGATGCTATTCTTTTCCGCCAGCACGGCCAGCAGACGGGCGTTCTCTTGCTTCAGTTGATCGATCTCCCGGATCGTGTTGCGACCTTCCTCCACGTAGCGCATCATGTCCTCCTCGGCCTGCGTCTTCAGGTACTTTACCTGCTCCTTCAGATCACGGCCCTCGATCACGAGCTCGTTCAGCCCGTCCTCCATCAGCTTGATCTCGTCGGTTTTGCGCTGCAGTTCCATGTCGTGCGCTTCCAGGATTTCGCGTAGTGCTACCATTTCTTCGTTCAGGAAATGGTTCTCACCCTCGATCACGTCGTAATCGTTCTGCAGCATCCTGTGCGCGACGAGCAGCTCGTCGTACCGGATCTCTAGCTCCGTCTTGGAGTCATGCATNCAGATGCCCGCATCAACCAGTGCCAGGGTGGCCGCATTCACCGATGCACAGTAGTTACCACCGTCGGCCTGCAGCACCTCGATATACACATCGATCTGTGACCGTGGGTACAGTTCTGTTTTGATCGATGCACTTAACGCTTGCTTCAGGTGGATCGTCATCTCCTGTGATTTACGATCTCCACGTGGTCTCTTCTTGCGTTCACCGGTAGAAAATGTTGCCATACTGTATTGACAATTAACGATAACCTCCTCGAAGTTGCCCTTTTTCGAGGACGCTTGATGGGGACCGTACACAGCAGCCAGAACCTTTGTGTTGCCTTGCTCGACGTACGCACTACCGTCCGGCTGACTAAATACACCCATTTTACACTTTATTTGGCGGAGTTCGTTTGCACGACGGCCATCCAATCGAAGGCCCTGATCCGATAATAGTTCCATCGTACGTGCGGATTAGATTGAGTATGCAGCAATGGATCACACCGGCGTTTTCAGCGGGTATATGCGAATTATTTATTATTTACGTTTTTTTTTGACAGCTGCAGACCCACATGGGATGAGCACAGTGGGCTATTGTCAAACAAATTTCGTCAAATATTTGCATCGTTTAATTTAAAAAAACTTTTAATTCAGAATTTAACTTCCCACAAGTTTTTCAAACGGTCAATGGCAGCGGAACTGAACATTCGAGATCATATTGTAAAATAATACACACAAAACACATAAATCGTCATCATAAAAACATAAAAAGCATCAACCGTCATCAAGCAGGACGATACCGTTGAGTTTGAAAATTTAAATTGACCGTTACGAAGAAAAAAATAACGATCGAATGGATTCTCGGTTTATTAATAACTATATTTTATTCAGATACCAAACGCTCCCCAACATTTGCTGATCACTTTCTTTCGCATTACGCATTACTACAATTAATCATGTGGCACGTTTTCATTAAATTTTCTGATTTATTCTTCACACGCATCGTGCATGAGAATGTATTTTGGTCATGTTCCATCGGCGCTTGCGCATTCGTGAAGGGAAGTTTGGGGAATGGATGAACAGGGTGAATAAATAATTTTAAAATTTACATCTTCAGTGATCTGTAATCATTGCCTCTAGTACCACTGCGGCTATACAGGCGGTTACAGTAGTCACATTTAAATTGCCTCAAACGTTTTCTAGGAAACCTGACCATCGTAATCGTGGATCAACCGGCAGTAACCGGTGGCAGATCACGTGATTCGATCACAATTAGTTGTTCCGCGTCCGCAGCACGTTCGACCGTGGACTGAACACACCGGCCTGGGCCGGTGAGCAATTCTCCTTGCCGGGGAACGGCGATACGATCAGCTTCTTCGGCGTTTTCGGACTGCCCACTGTCGAAAGGTACTTCACCGACCCGTTCAGCTTCTGGGGCGAATCGAAGGAGGAAAGCTGCTGCTGCAGATTTTGGATTGTGTTTTCCTGCTTCTTGTTTAGCTCCTGTAGTTTGGCAATTTTCTACAAAAGAACAGAAAAAAACGATCATGAGCCAAAGTCGTCCGGGAAGCGCAGGAAATATACGGCAACTTACCGCTTTGAGCTGCTGTTGATCCTTATTGCATTCCAGGTTCTTCATCTTTTGTCGGTTGTTCTGATTTTCCAGCAGTTCCGTATATTTATCCGACGTTTCTTTGGCAAATTCTTCCACTATGCGAAGCTTTTCTTCCGTCTCCTTCAGCTGCAAGGGAAGAAAGATACATATGTTAGAGAGTATTCCATGCATACTTTAAACCCCCTACAACGTACCTTATCGATAATTTCCGTCCCATTTTGGTCGTGGCCACTTTCGATAATCTCCTGAATCGTACCGAGCGTGTCCTTATCCGACATACCCTCCTGCTCCAGCTGGTTGATGATGTTTTCGATCAAAAAGTTCGGCACCAATCGTTCATCGTCCTCTGCGTCGGTGTGGCCAGTGCACTGCAGCTCAGGCGAAGGCTGTGGCACCCGGCACTCGCTCTGATTGTACTTCTCAAATTGTTCACACTTGAACCGGATCGTCATGTTCTCCAGCTTGATGTTCTTGTTTTCGTTCTCCAGCTCAAAGATTTTCTTATCCTTCGTGTCCAGCTCGATCCGGGCCAGTTCGATACCGTTGGCAAACTCGTCCAACAATGCCTTCAGATCCTGGATGTACGCTTCCCGCGCATCGTACTTCTTCTTCAGCTCCTCGTACATCTCCAGATAGCGGCCCATGCTCTGTTCCATGCGGTCGCTGAACAGTTTGCCGATCTGCGACACCGTCAGAATGGCGTCCTCCTCCGAGTTCATCAGCTTCTCGAACACTTCATTCTTTTCGCGCATCTCCTTCTCCAGCAGGCTGGAAGATGCGTGTAGCGCACCGAGTACGCGCTGATATTCGGTCACCTCCTCGCGCAGCTTATTGTTGGCCGTTTCAATCTCCGTCTTGCTGCGCAGCACCTGTTCCAGCTCTGCCTTGAGCAACTCCACATCACCGTCCGACTTCTTGAGCCGCTCCATCAAGATATTCACCGTGGAGCGCGTGTTGTTCAGCGTCAGCTGATAGTTGTACTTCTCCGTCTTCAGCCGGGAACATTCCAGTGACAAATCGCGGATTTCTGTTTCCAGCTCGTCGCGCGACTTTGCACCCGGTTCCAGCTCCACCTGCAGTCGGCGCTCCAGCTCAGCGATCTTATTTTCGTTGTCTTTGATCACCTCGTTGGAAGCTTCCCAGAGTGTGCGCAGATCGCGCTTCTCGAACTCACTCTGCATGATTTCCGTTTCGGCAATCTTCTGGCACTTGTCCAATTCCTTCTGCCAGTGCATCTTTTCGCTCGCGAGCGCAGCCGAGATGGAACTCTGGATCGACAGTTCCAGTGCCTTCACGCGCTCCTCGTTCTGGATGTCGGCGATGCGGATCTTTTCCTCCGCCTGCTCACCGATCCGTTCGATCTCGCGTTGGTGTTCCTTCTCGAGGCGCTTCATGCGGTCCGAGTGCTCCTTGACCAGCTTCGACTTTTCCAGCACGAAGATCGATTCACATTCCTTGATCTTCATCTCGTTCAGCTCCGTCATGGTGGCAAGCTGTGCCTCGTACTTTTTGCACAGCGCCGTCAGCTCCTGGTTCAGCTCGTTCCGAATGTCGTTGCGCATGTCGTCCATCTCGAACTGACGCTCGTTCAGCTCCTCCTGCATGCCCGCCACGATGCCATTCTTTTCCGCCAGCACGGCCAGCAGACGGGCGTTCTCTTGCTTCAGTTGATCGATCTCCCGGATCGTGTTGCGACCTTCCTCCACGTAGCGCATCATGTCCTCCTCGGCCTGCGTCTTCAGGTACTTTACCTGCTCCTTCAGATCACGGCCCTCGATCACGAGCTCGTTCAGCCCGTCCTCCATCAGCTTGATCTCGTCGGTTTTGCGCTGCAGTTCCATGTCGTGCGCTTCCAGGATTTCGCGTAGTGCTACCATTTCTTCGTTCAGGAAATGGTTCTCACCCTCGATCACGTCGTAATCGTTCTGCAGCATCCTGTGCGCGACGAGCAGCTCGTCGTACCGGATCTCTAGCTCCGTCTTGGAGTCATGCATTTCGCACAGCTGCCGTTCGTAGCTTTGGTGCAGGTTCCGCATATCCTGCTCGTACTCTTTCACCTTCTCCAGGCAGCCCTCGGTAATGTGCTGTAGCAGTTCGTCCGCCTTTGTGATGCTCGTCAGTTCGCGTTCGAGCAGCACGATCTGATTGTCCTTCTCCGCCAGCAGGCTCATCCGTTCCAGTTCCGCACACTGATGCTCAGCCCGGAGCTCTTGCATCTTTGCCTTCAACTGTTCATTCTCTTCCCGCGCTTTTCCGAGTGCTTCCTTGTTCACGTCGATCTTGTTGTAGAGTTGTACGATCGGTGGTACCTTGCTAGTACCATCGGACACCTTATCGGGGGTGGCTTCTGTCATTGTTGCTAGACGGTTTGCTTTTTCCTCCTTGGAGGAAGCTTTCTTCGGGGTCAGGTCGGAGATGTGTTTAAACTTTAGCCGACGCGGCAGCGACGGCGTACGGAACAGGCTTAGTGCGCTTTTCGTAGTCTTTATCGATTCCGCGTCCATGCTGCCACCGATCTTGATTTTGTCCTCCTTTTTCGACTTCTTCGGAAGCTCCTTCTCTTTCGGTTCAGCAAACGCTGAAGGAGATGAAACGGCTGTGGAGTAAAATGAAGACACGAAAATGAATGTTAGTCGACACGACAAAAAGCTTAAAATAAATTCTCATTTTGCTTTTCGTCCTCAGACCTTCCATAGACATCCCTGCTGCGTTTGGGCAACGTTCTTCCCAACGGCAGACGTTTGTGTAACCACTTGGGTGTCCCCTTTTCTTAAGTCGCTTTAGGCTCGTGCGCAGTCCTTATCTGCCCCGAGTCCGTCGGAGTCCCCGATGTTTGGACAGATGGTTTAATGTCACGCATCGGCAAACAGCAGTACAATATCGTTCGACACTTGGTGGACTTGTTGGCGCTTCCAGCAGGCTAACAATACATATTGCAGCTTGCCTCTTTGCCTGTGCTGGCCGCATTTAGACAAGCAGAGGGAGTTAAAAGAAAGCTCATAACGTACGCATGCTTCCTGCGCATTGTTCGCCGGAGAATGCACGATTCGTCTCAGCGAGAAACTTATTAAACTCCCATAAGAAACACATTGGATGTTGTTAAAGTGAACAAAAAAAAACTTAGAAGAACCCAAAATGTGACACTCCTTTTTCGTGGTAAGAAGAATGATTAATTAAAAGCTCATACGAAACGTATGCCATCGTCACAAGAAGGATGGATTCTTTCACCTTAAAAAAAAAAAACTAGGTGCATTCGGTCCAGTCGCTCGCTACGTACAAATTGTCCATTAATCATACGCATGAGAGAGCAGAACGTGGCGTGACGCGGTTCGTCAATTCTCAACACACAGAAGAAAGGTGTACATTACCTCTTTGAGCTTCGTACGTTTGCTTTCCAGCCTGATAGAACCTTCTCCAGGATGAAGAAAAGACAGTTTGTAAAGGTGTGTCTAGTTTGAAAAGGGTGCTTCGTATTGGTATGTAACAACAACAACGACAAAAAAAGGGTCAGCACTTTCCGGAAATGCTTCCGAGGCATCTAATTACTTATAATTACCAACACAGCGCACGTGGTCCGTTCGAATCCGTTTTCCGTTAACGGTCACTCATTCGGTCTTGCGCATTCGTGTTGTGGGGTGAAATGGTATTCTTTTTTTTTGTAATTCCATAAATACAGCAAGTAATGTCGTGAGATTGAACGATAAGAGTCGTGTGGTTAGAACGTGCGTAAACAGCCGTGAATAGCGCTGATATAGAATGCGCGTGCTGCTCAAGCGGACACACGCCATGAGCGTGTGGGGGTTTGAAATGTAACAACGTTCGTGTCATGCACCTGCGCGCACCTTGTTGCCCATTTCATATGGTGCAGGAGGAAAGAAAAATTGAATCCTAATGCCTCCCCTAAGTGTAGCAGTTTAAATAAATGTTTAGAAAAAAATAAAAAAAAATCAATTTGTGCTAAACATGCATTCCACCGTACAGAAAACCCGGTGGTATTTTCGCGGGAAATTGTATTCAAATACTTTCTCACGATCGGTACTCTCGGATCAGCATTTCGACCCTCTTTCAGCTCCTATCGAGCAGCATACGCAACTGAGCGGAATTGCATGACATCCTTTAATTGTTACGCTTGACTAGGGGGAAGAAACTCGCTTCAAAGGCAGCGTCCGTTACCAAGGGGACGCAATTTTCTCACGCAACGCATATTGCGCAGGAAGTTAAAGCTCTCATATATAGCTCGAGCTACAGCGAAACAATAGCGAAGGAAAGGAACTGGAATGTATTAGAAATAATCGTAAGGTTTGGGAAGCCACTTACCTGGCACATCGTTGAATCTCTTCAGCTTCGCCTTCGAGAACGACATTTTCAACATTTATATAGAGTTTTGGGTGTTAACCGAGGGATAATAAACAGAAACAAAACAGAAAATCTGCACACACAATAAAAAACACACTTGCAACACTTTCCAAAGGGCGTTCCAACAAATTCGTAAACGAGACGTCAACGTTAAAATAAACCTTTTTTTGTGGCAACTTAATTCGAACGAAACTTAACAGTGGATCAGTGGATTCGTTTTGTACATAACGCGTGAAGTAGATGTTTTGCGGAGGTTGCGTACTACTGCTTGGCGCACATATCAGTTGTAGTTTTGGGTGAAGTTTTTCACGCCCTCATGATCGGTACTGATCGCACTGTAGACTGGTAGACTGTTACACACTAGCAACAAACAGACTCTCTTGCACTCGCTTTATCTCTTTTTCCTACGTTCACATGCATTCAATCACATCGTACCGTATCGTTTTCGTGGTAAAGTTACTATTCCCTGTGTCCCTTTCCGTTTCATTAAGAGAACAAACCACCGAAAACTCCCGAACACCTAACTTAAGAGCCAAAAAAGTAAACGTTTGGAGTGAAACTTTGCCTAACCGACGCTTGCGATGCGTTCCTGACCGTGGTTCCGTTACGAATAAAATGTAAGGCACCGTCGAACCAACATCAAACGGCAACGGTCGTCTATTGCACCGTAGCACCGGGCTGTTTCGAGGGTTCCCGCACACGCACACAACGATACAATCGCCCGTATGTATGTACATCGGTACGTACCCACAATAAACGGGTACGTTTATGTGCAAAAGGGAATCGAGAACCCTTCCTTCCAACAAGAACATAAAGCGAATGAAGGAAGGAAGGAAACACAGTCAGGACACATCTTTTTCTTGGCGCGTGTCGTAAAGAAATCGCGCACAAAAGCCCCGATAGTGAAGGGAACGTTCTCGCAAGGACTTTCGATTTGTTGCGCACTGTTTGCCCGTTGGCGGGCTTTNTGCGGAGGTTGCGTACTACTGCTTGGCGCACATATCAGTTGTAGTTTTGGGTGAAGTTTTTCACGCCCTCATGATCGGTACTGATCGCACTGTAGACTGGTAGACTGTTACACACTTGCAACGAACAGACTCTCTTGCACTCGTTTTATCTCTTTTTCCTACGTTCACACGCATTCAATCACATAGTTCCGTATCGTTTTCGTGGTAAAGTTACTATTCCCTGTGTCCCTTTCCGTTTCATTAAGAGAACAAACCACCGAAAACTTCCGAACACCTAACTTAAGAGCCAAAAAAGTAAACGTTTGGAGTGAAACTTTGCCTAACCGACGCTTGCGATGCGTTCCTGACCGTGGTTCCGTTACGAATAAAATGTAAGGCACCGTCGAACCAACATCAAACGGCAACGGTCGTCTATTGCACCGTAGCACCGGGCTGTTTCGAGGGTTCCCGCACACGCACACAACGATACAATCGCCCGTATGTATGTACATCGGTACGTACCCACAATAAACGGGTACGTTTATGTGCAAAAGGGAATCGAGAACCCTTCCTTCCAACAAGAACATAAAGCGAATGAAGGAAGGAAGGAAACACAGTCAGGACACATCTTTTTCTTGGCGCGTGTCGTAAAGAAATCGCGCACAAAAGCCCCGATAGTGAAGGGAACGTTCTCGCAAGGACTTTCGATTTGTTGCGCACTGTTTGCCCGTTGGCGGGCTTTTGAAAGCCGTTAGACGGTGAAGATCGTTAGTGCGTCGGTAGTGTGTAAGGGCTCGATTATCCCTCCGTACGGCGACGTTGTGTAAATCAATGATTATGAGCCGGTGCGCTCGGTTTTCGAAAAACATCTGCGTGACGATGCTAAAACGAAATAGTTTGATCGAAACAAGATATGATTAAAAGGTACAATTATTATGCTTTAAATTATGAAGATATAATGAAGCACAATAAGATAAAAATATTAATATACAATAAATACACGCATCTTTAGTGATGTGCTACTAAATTCCAAATGAGCTACAAATAACATTTAACTTATTTTAATTGAAATTGATCAGTGGAACTTTGGGCACCTTTATCAATCACTAGCACAAACGGCCAGATTCGATATGCCCAAGGGCAGTTTGACGTGTGTACAGCAACATAAATCTTTTTGATTCTTTCTTCCATTCAATAAGCTTCGCTGCCGTCTCGGTGAATGCAATTGCAAGGCGACGTTTGCTTTTAAATCTTACAGTTGAAGTACAACTACAGCTGCCCGTACATTTTTTGGAGGGAAACCGTTTTGTTCGCCTTACGCCTCGGTGTCTTTCTGTTCGGTCCTTTTTTTCCCCCGGGTACTCTCAAAAGACGGCAGGAATCCAACCGCACACGGTCATCAAGCATAGGGAGCGACACAGAAGGAAGTTGAGATCCTCTTGCGCTATGTACTTCGTGTAGGTACAATCAGCTGGTTTTTGCTTTCGTGCGCATCCTGTACGCAATTCTTTAAACGCATCCCCACAAGAAGGACACCGTAAAGGAAGCGGCGCAAAAGCGAAGAATGTGTGAAATAAGTCGGGCAAGAAGAAATACGATGAAAATGGGAAAAGGTAAGAATTTAAATTTAAAGAAGAAAAAAAGCCGGTCAAATCCATTGCCTGCCATACAGGATCAGCCACCGGGATAAGGCGGGAAAAGGATAAGAATTTCTGAAGAAGGGAAGAAAGATTAAAAAAAGCAAAACAACCACGGTAGCACGGTGCCGGGGATGCAAATTTCCAATCATCCGGACGGTCCTGTCAACGATTATGGTAATTTCTTGCACCAAACCAGTAATGCCGGTTTAAATAATCACAAAACGCATGTGAAATATTGAAACTATCCAAACCGTCCCAAACCGTGTCTGTATTAGAATTAGAAATGTAGCTTGGTAAATTTTGCGCCCTTTTTTGCAATCTTTTTTCCCTTTAAATTCCGTAAATCTGATCTGATGATTGGGCGAAACAGAGATATAACCTTTTATAGGCAAATGTTATTTTGATCATGTCTTTTGTCGACATTATATATCGTATCTTTCATTAACAATAATGGGTAGAAGGGGCCAACGTTTAGAAATGGAAAACGAGTACATAATTCTTTTCTAGATCAAAATCTCCCCATATAAGCCTCGCTACTACATTAAATCTGTGAATTGACGATATTTATCTCACGTTTCGCAGGGAAATCTGAGCATTTTTAGCTTACAATTGGTCTCAAACGAAAAGTTTCTTTCATTTACACATAATTCTTACCTACTGCGTGCGTTACATGGAATTATTACTTATTTATTTGTCTTCCAACTGCTTGTCTCTGCTGATAACATGATCCTCAAACTTCACCATGTACGTAGTGCCCTTGTGCCAGTGGGCGGAAACCTGGCATGTCTAATGAAGATCATTGAAAAGAACAAATATATAATTAATCAACTTGCATATATACTATTAAAGTAAGGTATGAAGCATCAAGCATTACTCACAAAGCCACAGTTTGATAAAACTGCTTGCACAATACCGGCCACAAAGACGGCACAGTTCAGCGAGCCCTTATCCTTCGGCACGCTTATAAACTTATTGACCAAGGGTTCCTTTTCGATGATGTAGTAGGTGCATTCGTCATCGGTAGCGTGTTCCAGCTTATCTGCCTCCTTACCGAAAAGAGTCTGCAAGCAAAGAGGTGAATCAGTATCTAAGCGTCAATCAAACGCGAAGTTTCTGACCCGTACCTTCCATAGTGTGGTTTTAATAAACAGTAGCATGTTGATCAGCTTCGTCTCCCGTTTGGAATTACGTTCGCGGACGAAATACAGATCGATTATTCGGCATCCCACATCCTTGCCCATATCGTGCAACCTGAAAAAAAGAAAATGCGTTAGTCGATGCACGTACAGCATGCAGAACCGTTCATCTTCATTACTTTGTCTGTAAATCGGGAATGGTGCTGACACGGCTCTGTGAATACTGGACCAGTTCGGAGAACAAAAGAGCGTAACAGCTCAACGACACTTCTCCCTTTCCGCGGCTTAACGGCTTATCCAGGATGCTCGCTTTGGGGCGGGCGGAAAGATTAAGATTAATCTTCTCCATGTTCTCGTTTGGGCAACCTGTTTCCACCGATCGGTGTTTCGTTTACCCTTTTACTATTTCAATTTGTTTACATCTTTAGTCCCAGCTGTCATCCAAAAACAGCTGCGAGACCTTAGCAACAGGGTGTGCGAAAAATAAAACGAATTCGCTTATAAACAGGACATGCAAAACGAAATAAACACATTAAATTAACCCCAAATTATGTATCACATTATTAAATCATTGAAAAAACTCTGTATCAAGCACAATTGTATTTTGTTATTTTAACAAATCAGATGAAGAAATTGGCACGTGAAATATTTCACCAACTGTCATTCATACGTCTGATCGTGCAGCACGAAACGTTTGGTTCGTTTGACACCGGGCTTTCGTAAACCATAACATCAATATTACCACGCTTTTCGTGCGGGGTACGATAAAGTGTCGCAATTTCAATCACCATGCACAGGACAACGATAGCTAAGTATACAAAATTTTCCGCCGATGAGCTGCAAAAATCGCTCTCCGATCCACTGTCCTGCGTGGTCACGGTACAGTTGAACGAGATCCTAAGCCTGCGACCGCGTGATTGCGAGCACATTGTCAAGGGTGTAAGGCGCTGCGTGACGGACAAGATCGGCCGGTACCATCCGAAGGTGAACGGTATCGTGCTGGGGTTTGCTAAAATTCGCATTGAAAATCCACTATCAGCATTACGGCTGGACAGTCCGTACCTTCACGTGCGGGCCATCATTGATTATTATGTGTTCCAGCCCCGGATCGGGTCAACATTGCGCGGAACGGTTAATTACGTCTCGAAGAAGTTCGTCAGTGCCATGATCTACCGAGTGTTCAACGTGACGGTCAAGCTGGGCCTTAATCACAGTCTACAGCAGGAAACAGTAAAGAAAGGAACGGACATTGCGTTTATCCTAAAGTCGTGTGACATGAAGTGTGAAATACCGGTCATTGAGGGCGAGCTCGTTGTGAACGGAGTAATACCGCTGCAGATCAAGCAGGAACCGGGCGTAGACAATGAAATGAGTTCTGCTGATGAGGAGCAAGAGGATACTTCGATGAAATCAGACAGCGTGGACAGCAATCAGCTGGTAGTTAAACAAGAAACGAAAACAAGTAAAACAAAGCAAACTAAAATGCAAAAAGAACCAGAAAAGGTTATAAAGGTAAGCAACGGATCGGCACAGTTCGATCAAGTTACTTATTCGTCCGATTCATCAGACGACGAGAAAAGTCTCTTAATAAAGTCGCTTATGACCGAGGTATTTGGTGATGAATTCACGAACGGCGAGAGCAGTAAGAAGCATAAAAAGAAAAAGAAAAAATCATCCAAAAAGAAATCCAAGGAAGAGACTATGGTTCGCATTAAGGAGGAACCAATATCGACGGACGAAGAGGTAGCATCGGAATCATCCGGGCAGAATGCCAGCACGTCTAACGTTAGATCGGGTCTAGCGAACGGAACGAATGGTTACCCTAGCAACGGTAGCTTAACATCATCGTTGAAGAAGAAAAAAAAGGATCGGTCAGAAGGGCCGGGGAAAAAGCATAAGATCCAGATCGATCTTAACCATACGGAAACTCACATCAAAACGGAACCAACTGAAAGTAAAAAGAAGAAGAAAAATATTAATCAATAATAGAGCCTAAAACTTTACCCCACAATTGAAGGGATACTTTTTTTCCTTAAAACAAAGAAAACCCAGCTATCAGCATGATATCACATTGTAACAAATGTAACAACTGGCAAAAAGGATAAATACTGTAACAATTACGTTAAATCCTTTCATGTGTACCTTTTGCCGTTTCTTGAGTCAACAACACACGTGGTTTTTAATGTTCTTATCATGATCTTATTTTCATCTTTCATAATTTATTAGAATTATAAATATTTGCTTTTTACAAATATCGTTTTCTCTTTCATTTTGTTCCTTGTTTTTTTTCTCTTCTTATTTTGTTGCGTCCTTCATGCCGCCACCCTTATAATGCATATTTCTCCTTTTTTTCTTTTGTCTTGCATTGTGGCGCCAAATCCAGCCAAACACCGCTCCTGCAAAGGGCGCTTTACTTCACTGTACTCTGAACCTGTTGTAACGGCCCGGGTGGTGCTGCATTTGCCCTTTAAAATGGCCGCGAGGCGTTTGCATGTCCTGTACACCTGTGTGCCGTGCGCGGGGATTTAGCCGTGTTTGCTTTTTTTTTCACATTTGTTCTCTCCTCCTTCTCTCTATCCTATCCAGTTCGCGGGATTGAGTTGTTTGTTTTTAAATATTGTTGTCAATATATATGTATGTATATATATTTATATATATTTATATGTATATTTGCATATATTTATAATGCAGAGCGCGCTTAATCGCCTGTTTTTTTTTATTGCGCGGCGCTTGGTGGATGCATTTTGTTCGGAAAAAAAGAAAACCAATAGAACGCGAAAAACAAAAAATCCTCTAATTCCGATCCATTTCATTTCTATTACCAATTACATCGTCGTTTGATGCCGCAGCACTCTGGGTTTTTGTTTTAGTTTTATTATTTTATATTATCTTTCATCTCCTTTGCTTCTCGTTTTCCACCACTATGGGGGGGTCGAGCTGATCGGTTTTCCCGATCACGGTTAACCACCGTTGCTTCCTTCTATAACTAACGGATAGTAAGCTTCTAGTTTTAGATGATTAAGTAGCTGCAAAATGGCAAATGAAGAAGTGTACTGTGTTGGCATCCGTAATGGCGGATGTAGCGCTCTAACCCTTCTATATCCCAACGGATAATGGAGAATTGTACGAGGGGTTTACTGGTCTCTAGCTGTACTCTGTCGCAAACCACTCCCGCGCTCGATACACAGCCAGCCGTCAAGCTAATGACCATTCCGGACTGTATTTATCGACGATTTCATTTTACGCAATGCCAATGAGGCATTGCGTTCTACTCCAATCGTACCTTTTTTTTCTGCTTTGTTAGTTCCCGACCGGTGGCCACATTAGTCTTTTATAGCTAGCAGAACTAAATCGTTCGGTGTTTGCGGTTTGCTTTCCCTTTCTTCTTGTATGGTTTGTTTTGCTCTTCTGTAGCACTTGCCACACTTATTACAGATTTGTATTCGTTTTGTTTTTTGCGGTATCTTTCGCACTTCCTGATACAACAGTAAAACATGAATATTTGAATAAGAGTACATACATTATGTGTCACCGGGAGTTTATCGCGGGTTTTGCCTTTATATTGTTTTCCGACTTGCGGCCGTTCCCCCGTGGTCAGGATGCTTTTTTCTCCCCGGTTCTGTACCGCCGGGGCATGTTTGAATGGAATTTTTGTATGGTTCTGCTGCTGTTGTATGATTCATTTGCGTTGCGCTTGGCCACGTACACCGAATGTGTGTACCGGGATTGCAAGGGATTGCCGTTACTCTGTTTGCTCTCTTGTGTAGGTATATTTAATCTATTTATATATATATATATTTGCTCGTATATATATAAACCTTTTTCGCCATCTACCCACCATTAGCATTATTCTTGAGGTGATACACAAACACGGAGCATTACTCGCTTCCGGACGTTTAAAGCATCAGCCGGACCATTATTGAGCCCTTACAACAGTCCGACCGGATCCTTTGATATCCTTCTAGTCGAGCAGACTTTCCGCTTTCCTGTATCTGTGTCGCTCCTTCTTACTACTATCGATACTGAAGTACTCCCATTTCTGGAACTGCGCTTTTTTCTTTAATAAAAAGAAAATTAAAGACAAACTTTTGCTTCTACCACGTGCTTCGCCCGACCGTTAACGCTCTCATCATTCTACCATCTGGCGGAAATGATCCGCAAAATGCTAAGGATGAGCGTACAGCCACTTGGAAACACTCGTTCGTTCGTAAGTATACGAATTAATGCCGTACGACTTTGTTTTGTTTGCTTGTTTTGTAGCTATGTTTTGCTTCCCATTTTTTGGTTTNGAACTGCGCTTTTTTCTTTAATAAAAAGAAAATTAAAGACAAACTTTTGCTTCTACCACGTGCTTCGCCCGACCGTTAACGCTCTCATCATTCTACCATCTGGCGGAAATGATCCGCAAAATGCTAAGGATGAGCGTACAGCCACTTGGAAACACTCGTTCGTTCGTAAGTATACGAATTAATGCCGTACGACTTTGTTTTGTTTGCTTGTTTTGTAGCTATGTTTTGCTTCCCATTTTTTGGTTTCGTATTGTTTTTTCATTTGGTTGTTCCTTCGTTTACATACGAACAAGTAATTGTACAACACGATCATTTTTTGCTAGATGAAAAGATAACCAATACAAGCATTGATCGGATGTTCCGCTTAATGCATTTTCCTTTCGTTTGGATGCTTCTGTGACACATGAACACGTCGTTTTAGCACCCAACGGGTGAAGAAATTGGAAGTTAGGAGAAAAACAAACCCACAACAGCTGAGGCTGTGCCTGGCTGCGTCACAAACACCGGAGCTAATAATATCTTTCGCTTTTCAGGTAAAGAAGTAACAATCTCGGACGCAAGAACGTTAGCCACTTTGATACACACTATCTTCCACTGATACATTTATGTACTTATCGTTTGCTGTTTGTTTGCTGCTTAATGTTAAAAAACGTGAACGTAAAGGATCAACAATATCCGGTCGTCAACCCGTTTGGTATCGTAAGAGTATACACACTGCATAAACTGTAAAAACCGCACTCGTAACAACGTAATTATACATCTCTGTGCTCTCGTGGCCCTGCTCAAATAACATCGATTGAAACAAAACAGCTAAATAGGCAGATGTAGATGGGATCTATATCGTGGCTTATCGGTGCATTTCGGTTGCTCTTTGTTGCATGATTTTGATCCATTAACGAACAATTAATTCCCCCAGGTATGAAGGGGACACGACCATCGTGAGGTTTAAAGGTTTGCTTTTTTAAAGTTCAATTAATCAAATCAAAACAGTCACATAAATGTTTCTCACACATCACCTTACTGTAGATTAACACACACGCCCACGTACATGTATGTGTGCATATTTAGCGCGCACGGAAGTTATGCGCTATCTCTTCTTCCATTAGTTTCCGGGAGTGGAAAAGAAAACCAAAATTTTGCTCGAACAAACATGGAAAGCATAATATAGAGAGGCTACGTGAGGCAGCAACGTTACAGGTAAACAGACACAATGAGCACGTTTCATTGCAGCACTAATTCTAGAGAAACGAAAAAGAAAAAAATGCCTGCGTGCTAAAATCAATTTAATGTCCCTATATATATATATATAACAATCATAAATTTTATGATTGTTCACTGCCCATCCACGCTGCTGTGTGTCTCATACGATATAAAAACGTTTGTAGTGTTGAAAACAAGAAGCAAACAAAACAGCATTCTACATGCCACATCATACTGTGTGTGAAACTGTTCTAACGAGGGAGGAATGGATTCCATCAGCCGCTAGCGCTTCTGCCTTGTTGGATCCACTTCGATTTCGCTCCGTTTTCACTTTTATTCTCTAGTATGGCTTCCTTTCATTCACATTTCACTTTGCATTCAGCTTATCCGCGCTGCGCTATGCGTTTGTTTTTTCGCCGCATCAATTCAACAATCCATGAGTGCACACTTTCCCAGGAATGGAAAGCATTGAGAGAGGGTTTTATACAAAGTTCCATACATTATGACATTCGATAGTTTAGTAATGTAGTAGTAGCAAACGGGCTGTGTAGTTTCATTTATTTGTAGGAGATTTGATTTACTAGTAGCTGTCTTTCAATCTGCATCTACAACACGATTCGAAATTCGATCAGTTTGTGGTTTGCCGTCTCTGTCCACCTACTGTGTGTCCTCCTATTGCTTCCACAACGGATTGTTCTATCATTACAGTTCCTATCCACCCTTCGGCACCACCGGTGTCTCGGTGTCTTGTTTCCCGGTGCCCGGTGCAAGTGTTTTTGCATTGCTTACATGGTTTGGGTCGTATGACGATTGGTGTACTGGGTTTCCCACTTTTCCTACACTCCTGAGCATAGCAAAACGGGACTTTAATGTTTGTTTTGAGCTGAGTTTTGTGGTTTACTATGTGTTACGCAGTACGTGGCTTCTGTATGTGCTTCTAACAATGCTATTGCAATTGGGATTTCCTTTTGTACGTATCCAGTAGTAGTAGAAAACACCAGGAACCGAAGAAACTTACGGCGGCGCATGTTCTACGTCTGTGCTTCCCAAACATGTCGTTCGATCACCGAAATGTCGCGCCCATCCACACGGTTTCTTAGCGAGAGTCATGCGAAAACTTTGGTTACTAATTGGTGGTTGCAGCGCGCTGTGGTATTGGTGTTTTCTCCCTTACAGACTGCAACTGCCTCTAGGCGCCTCAACAGCTCACAAACCCCAACCCCATCGTTCCTGGATGGGGATGGAAGTAAGCTTTCCAGATTCGTTTCATTATCACTACGATCAACGGGTTGAACGGGAAGAGATTTTCTGTCTATTCTGTGTATTCGGCATCGTCGGCCTTTTGAATGGGCGCGTTTGTTACCCGGCCCCGACTATATCTATTTTAATGCTGCACCAAGTTGATCTATTACTACGTTCTTTGTCCTTCTTCTTCTGCTGCTGTCGAGCTGCGCACACTGTGGCGTTTATCTACAACGGAAAGGAATTTTAATGAAGTTAGGCAGGAACCAAACACACAAACACTTACCAATCTAGCCGATTAATACTTGTAAGGTTGATGATTTTGATCGGATGTCAAATTTGTGGTTTGTGCTTGCCACCGCACAACCGACAGGAAACGCCGATCCAGTGGCAAGCACGCAGTGGTGGATAGCACCAAAGGCATGGCACCAGCAGGGAAAGTAAAGCCAAACCGATCCACCTACGTGAAAAAGAAAAGGGAGCGCGGGTCAGTTCGCTTTCTAACAGCCGCACCGATCTTTGCCTGTCGCTCTCCGTACCGCTTCGTACAGCCAGACTCGCCAGTGCACAGGCACGGATGTGATGCTGTTTCACCCTCCGCGTCCTTCATACAGTGGTACAGCATGCACCGGGCGCACGGCATCCCGGACACGTTCTCGATCGCCGTCCGGAAACAGTCCGGTGCGTAATCGCACGAGCCCTTATGATTCCACTCATCGTTGTAGAACTCTTGGCAGTATCTGTGAAAAATTTCCATACGGTATTCAATTAAGGTAAATGCTTTTCGAACATGCTTGTATATCACTTCTAAACGGATTGGTCCTAATGGTTGCTTGTTACCTGCACCGTAGCCGTGTCTTGATGAGCGTTCCTTCCTTCATGATGGGCGGTACGGAGGTGGCCCCTGCATTAGCGGCAGCGTCCAGGGCGTTCCGCTTCTTGAGACTCGAGGTCGAATCGCGCCGACCGCCGATGAGGGAGCCGCCGATCGGTGGTTCTTCGATGACCGGATAGTTATAGTCGTGCACCTTCAAGTGATAGAAATTATACTTTAGCTTGATGTCGCACGGCTGCACGGTCACGGTTCCCATCGACGGGAGACGTAGAGAGACGGATGATGCATGATCGGTTTCGTATCCCAGTGTGGCCGACAAACGATGGATGATTATTACCGTCGTTTTGGTTTTGGATTTTGTTTTTTTTTTTTATGCGGTTTTCGATATCCATCAACACAAACACACACAACGTACACAACACATTTTTGTTTGTTTTTGTTTGGTTTTGTTTTGTTTTGGTAATACGGTTTTGTCGAAGTGGGTTGAGAGGGTGGATAGCATGCACGAAGAAAAAGAGAAAAACTATTATAGACAACCTGTGGACGTGCTGTACCCCACAATGGGTAGAGTAAGCATCAGTTTAATCAAATTAAAATAAAAGCTTCTTATTAATTCACTCTTCACTATTCAAAGCGCTCCCCGGAGCACAATATTGTATACGATTAAGTAACTTTACTGATTCCGTCACTGGTTACAACATCTACACGAACGATATTCTCGATGACCGAAAAGGTATCGATTCACGGTAAGTTCTCGGCGAATGAAAACCGATTGGTTTCAGTGTTTGCAACACTAGATGATCGATTTCTCTCTTTTTTTTAGTTATTAATTTCATACTATTCTCAGTGAGATGAGCTATGGGTCTCTACATACATTGAAGCATCTCTTCTATCTGGATTTTTCTTTTGGTTTTTTTTTATCTTCTACACCATATTTGCTACCATAACCAATCGGTTCTACACTTTCTACATGACCTTTGCTAATGGTTCTATCCATCTACGTGAACACCGGCACAAACTGCGTGGCGAAATGAAACAAGAATAATAAGCACCCTTTTCCCCCTGAAACAGCTCCATGGTGGAGGCGACGAGGGTAACCCGGACTAGTGATACTTACGTCGGTTATCTGAACGTACGAATAGTTATCACCAGGTACTAGAGGAGTCACTTTTTCATCACCAGGCTTGTTGCTGCTGATCAGCGGTGATGGTTTATCGCCCGATATGTATTGAATACTGGATTGCTGCTGCTGCTGCTGCTGCTGCTGTTGTTGTTGTGATTGTTTATCGACGCTTTCTGCAAATAGAAAAGAATGCAAAACAAAGGAAAATGAGGCCAGTGCTCGGTGTTGGAGAATGAGCAGTACAGCTCGGGTGTGCTTACGATGGCTTCCACTGCCCTCCGAGTTGGATCGTGATTCCGAAGGTTCAACCGGTAAGTTCAGCGTCTAATCAGGTCCGGATGCGAATGAGTTGTGAACCGCACGGCACAGAGAGAAAATGGGAAGAGATTGCACCAGTTCGGTTAGTATGCGATTCGAATTGTTCGCAGATGTCGATCGCAGCCCAGTGGGTGTCTGGCTTGTGGGGGTTTTTTTTTTTAATTGTTGTTCCTATCCGTCCCGGGATAGCTTATTCCTGTGCTTCCGTTCTGGGTCAACGATTGCAGCCGAATGCGAACCGTTTCTGACCGCTTGGACGCAGGACGGCGCAGGTTAATGGTTGACACCCACCGAGCCGGTTCTCGAGGGACCGTTGCGCACCACCTACCATGAACACGTCGTCTTCACCAACTGTGTCTACACCATCGTCGTCAGCATCGACGTCCGAAGTTACCGCACGTAATAGTAGCGCATCCGAACCGGTGTGAACGATGGATCCGGCAGGCATAGCAGTGGCAGGAGCATTTGGTGTCACCCCATCAGCCATACCTGTGCAGAATGGAAAGACCAGCAAGGGGAAGAGCATGTTAAAACGCTACATTAATAAGATTGTACATTTTGGATGTAGACTGTGTACGGCAAGGAAGCAAACGGCCAACAAATAGATTACTTAACAGCACAACAAAAACCCTAACCATTTGTCAGACTTTCGACAAGTTCGCCGGGGGTCGCATGTTAAACTATGGACGCATGAGCTAACAGGAACGTTCATTCTTGTCGTGCATTTGGTATGGGAAAGTTCCGGAGAAATGGCAGGAACATTATGTCATACCGTGGCTACACACGTAAAGAAACCTTCCAAGGACACCACCACCCCGGATGTGTCTCGAACAGTGAAAGTAATTCCTAGATTCCATTTTGCTTTACTGCCATTATGTAAATTTCGTTTAAAGTGCGTCGATGTGCATGGTTCTGTCTGTTATGCAGTCGTTCGTCAACTTTCTCGCAGACAGTACACTCCAGGGAAACCCGTAGGGCCATATAGTTTTCGAACGGAATTATGCTCGCCAGGCCAGGTGTAATTAAGGTAAAACGACTGTCAACGGACAATGTTTAATCCATTTTACGGTCCCTGGCGCTCGTCGTGTGTGAAGAAATCTTAAAGCTAATTACTTCAACACTTGATCAATTTTAAGATCAATTACATTATACTTAACATAACTGTAAGCTGTTTTGCTGTTTTTATCTTTGGCCCAACAACGAATGGATTCCGACACAAAACTTACCCAGCATTCGTTCATGCACATTCATGATGGTTGATTGAGTTGCACCGCCAACGGGAAGCATTAGGTGGCCAGTATATACGAAACGAAAGATTTCCGATTAAATAACCGCGTTCGTGTGATGGTTGTCATCGGCGAATGCATCGTCGTCAGTCGTTGTTGGTTTGTGTGGTTGCCGCGATAGAGGATTTTTTGTTGCGCACGCAACCCGACCGATACCAGGCCACACAAAACGGGGATGATGCCACACACAGAAAGAAATGGTAAAGATGGGCGGTGTGAAAAAGAGAAAAAAAAAACAAGTGAAAATTACCAAACGAGATACAACACAGAAGCGAGCCTGTAATCGTTGTGACCGAGTTTTGTTATAATGGGAAGGTAATGTTGATATTCTCCCCCACCAGGATAAAGGGCGAGAGTAGTGTTATTTCTTTTCTTTTTTTTGCTAGCCCCCACTGTTCCTGGTTTGCACCCCGATGGATTGAGATTAAATATGCATTGCCATTCCGGGGACCCAAGGCTGGAGGAGTGGGTCCGATCCCTGTCTTCCCTAATGGATTTCCCCAACCGATAGGGAGGACACGTAGGCTGATAGAGAATAGGTTTGTGTGAATGGGTGAGCGAAAGGGACCGAACATCCCCAGCTAGCCACCGAGCTGTATGCAAAAACAAAAAACGTATCCTTCGCTCCTCGGTGCTAACCGAAGCACCGCTCCCAGCTGTTGTGACTTCGCTGTCTCACTCTTTCCTGCCTACTGCAAACAGTACGATGCAGGAACATATCGCATGCTCATCATCTTTCTCTGCTCGCTCCACGTGTGCGTGTCACTGGTGTTGAGGACCAGCCATGTGTCGTATGCTATGCTCACCATCAATGAGGTCATCGTAGGCACGGATGATTCCCTTGTCGAAAGCCCTCGCATCGGCGGCCGTCTGAAAGGTGAGCCCGTTCCGTTGCTTTCCAGCGCGCCAGTGATGAAAGGTAGGCATGACTTTGAAGTACTGCAAGTCTTTATTAATAACACAACTTAGTATAACCTAAAATTAGAGAGAACGGAAGAGACGAACGTTAATGAATCGATATCGAGAGTCGTCGTCGAGGGCAGCTCTGATGCTGCTGCTGCTGCTGCTGCTGATGAGAACACTTACGGTTTGGTCAGATATTCTTTGCCCATAGATAATGTACTCGTGACCGCCACCGTCCGGTGGCAGTCGCGCGCGTTTGCGGATGGAAACGTTCGCCAGGCCACCGCCTTGCAGTGGTAACCATCCTTCCGTACTCTCATCTCTGGCCATCACTTGTGCGCGTACTCTAACTAAGAAAGCACTGTAATAGAAACAGGAAAGAAAAAGTTCCTTTAATAAGAGTTTCTTTATTAACAAAACAAAAACCATTAAAATCTTGATCTTGGTGGGATGTGAAAGAAATATTTTACTATGATCCTCTCATTCTTATTGGGAATGGGGAATGGAAATGGGGAATTCTATTTTATTTGTCAACAGTTTTTAGATGTTATATATATATTGCACACATTCATGAACCCAACAATGGTTAGCCTCAGTCACCCAGGAGATGAAATCCTTTAAAGAGACTTGACGAAAATGCTAGTTCCTTAAGTTAAGGCTATTTAGACAGCTTATTTTACATATTTTTAATAATAATTTACTCAAATATACGTTTTTCAATTAATTAAAATGTTGTGAAACAAGAAAACATAGAAGTCCAACCTTGAAGAAAACCTCTTGCGGATGGTGCTACTCATCATAAGGTATGCATTTTGGTAGCTAAATTGGAGCTGTTTTTTTTTTACAAAAATCTCAACTTCATCAACCTTGGAACCTTGGATTCCTATAGCAACTCGCATCGTAACCCGTAACCGTACCCACTGGTACCGCTTTGCAAAACATCACCCAGCAGCGCTCGTTCAGCTCAATGAAAACGTTCCCCAAACCTTAGCGCCTGCTACACCCTTTCACCGTTCAAAAACTAACAAAAACTCTCCCTACCCCGTATGGTTCCCCGGCCACCCACTCCTGGGCAATAAAAACTAATGAGAAATAAACATTTGCCAGCTGAAAACGACCTGCCGTCCTGCCCTAAGGTCACAATTTCCAAATGCACTTATGCTTCCGGCCTCGCACGGTCGCTTCCAACGCAGGTTTCTCCTATTCCCCTTTCCCCCGGTGGAACGTGGTTCCATGCCGTCATCAGCACACCACACGGCGGCCATCGTCCTTGTTGGGGCTCGTTCTGTTCACCTCATGGCTACTGGCGTCATCCTGGGCCACCCCCTTCCCTCAACACCATCAACATCATCATCATCAACAACAACTTGAACTCGTCTTCCTCTCCTCCTCCTTGTTGCTTCCTCCTCGCGTCACGACCTCGACGGTGACGAATACCGATCTTACCCCACCCCTTTCTAGCAGCAGGAAGGGTGGAACACATTCCCAAAGGGTGGCACAGTGTACAGAATAGGAAGCGAGATAGAGAAAGCGACAGGCTACATGCACGCCACATCGCGCAAAAACATTCCGAAAATAATCCCATTCATTCTTTTTCTCTAATTTTCATTGATATGCGCACTCATCACGCTCGGTGCTGCGCTCTCGCGGCCCAATGTCGTGCTCCTTTCTCTCTCACGTGGGAGAGAGAGCGAGTGAGAACTTTGCTCGGTTGTTGGTGCTTTCTTCGGTCACGGTTTTGTGCGTTGTGTGACTTTTTGTCACGACAAACCATCTCTCTCTCTCACTCTCTCATTCTCTCCATTCCCCGTGACCGCCATGTGCCATGTGGTGCTGCTGTGAATCGCGAGCACGCATACATCCTGTCTTCCTTGCGCTCCCGACACGCGTGTGGTGGTTTCTATATTCTGCTCAATCGTTTAACTAGGGCACAGGATGGCCACGGCGGGCGATCAAATATATGACATCATTAATAACAAGTGTTTACTATTGCGTCTGACAGAACCAGAACCGTCAAACTCCTGACAGGATGTGGGATATATGCTGAACCATGCTCACCCACCATTCGATGGCGTTACTGGCTGGCGGTAACTATCACGCCGCTGTTGTGTGCTATCCAAATCTTCCTCAACCAAGATGTAATCATCACTCTAGGCATGAATTTAAACAAAACTTCATTGAAAGACAAGCAACCGGACCGCGGGACGGTTGAGAAAAGAGCGACCATTGGACCAGGGTAGTGTAGCAGAAAAACGAGAGCAAGGCTTCCGTTTCCAGGAGCAAGCAAGGCTGAAACTCCATTATGCCTCCCTTTTTGCATCGGTGTGCCCCTGCGCCGTACAGTTTCTGCGCTCCAGCGTTGCCACTCCAGCTGCCATGAATGCTGTTTCCCCATTCAAGAGGATGCTAGTGTCAACCAGCGGGCCCACCACCTGCCACCTTTCAAGGATACCGTGAGGCTCGTGAATGAACCGACTCATATCTGTATGTGCAGTGGTTCTCTTTGATAAATACCATGCCCTCTTCTCTAGCACTTATGGAAGCACCGCGCACCGCGTGGTTGGTCTGGGAAATTGATCGATGTAATTCCATTGTCTGGTGCGGAGGGCTTTTTGTGAATCAGTTTTTCTCAATTAAAAGAACAACCATTGAATCAAGCAGGGGTGATTTTAAACTTAAATGATGTAAAACTTATAAAGACGATAGCTTTCTCATTATAACTGAACGGTTATAATACAACAAAAGAAAAACTAAACTTTGAAATATAATATAAAATTATTACTCATTCCTCGCAATTGCCAAAAGAATCATAAATAACGCGAAATAATAGATATATTCAACGTAAAGTCAATTCTAATAGCTTTTTGCCATATCATTTATGTAGCCTAATCAGCTTCTTGATAACAATCAAAGATCGTTTGATGTCGTTGACAGTCGAGCTCGATCGTGTCAAAGATGTTTAACCTGAGGTAATTGGCTAATTAATAGTAGATCTTTCGCAAAGTAAGCTCAGAACAAATTTAATCTTAGTAGCATGATCTTTCGTTTCCTAGATCGGCCAGTTGATCACCTAAAAATAAGACGATAGAAATGCAAGTTCATTGTTAATTACATTAAACGACCCAAAAGGAATTTGAGAGCACTAGTAGCAGAAATCGAACAATAAATGGCCTATTCTTGAAATGATTACTTGGTAATAGTACATGGATTATCCAGTTTTACTAAATTATTCACTGGACGTGTCTATTTCCACCAAGCGATCTTAAGCTAAATCTCAATTTCTGTCTTCTAGTGGGTCTATCTTTGACCCATAGGAAAACTGAAACGGAAATTAAGTATTCATTACACATTGAAAATGTGATGTAGATCTCCACCAAAACATTTCGCCTCAGTTTACAAAAGCACAAAGAGAAACTTAAACGCAAACGAGTACCTTCGGAGACCTCTAACCCATGAACTCTCTTGTGTACGTTCCTTAAATTACATCGGTTTTACATTCTTTTCCGCTAAGCTCCACTGCTTACTTGCCATCCCGTAGTGACACACGGCTAGCGCGATCGCAAGGGCACGTGATGCGCCGATGACGGCGTCCTCTTAAGCAGTGTGAAACAGTCCCACCGTCCCAGGCATGGTCACACATCGCTGCCCGTGGCGAAAGCGATCGTGACGCGCGAGACCTCTGCCCGGTTGGGTTGGGTGGGTACTGGGTGCTGCGTAAAGCGTCCCCCGGCTGCTCGATACACAGCGAGCACGTAGCAGCGTTCATTCATAAAACCGTGTGGTCGGTTGGTGTCGTCGGAGCAGGGAAGCGAACGAACAACCATCTCGTCCAAGCCCTCTTCCCCTTCTTACCCCATCGCCCACGGTCACCGATGTGGGGGCAAGAACACGAACGAGATGTTATTAATGATCACCATTTCCTGGCCGGTTCCGTTCGGTTTGCGGTTCGTCATGCAACCAATGCTGGCCAATGCTCTCGTTCTCGGCGGCTTACGATGCTCAGCAAAACTTCTTTATTCCCCAAATGTTGCTGCCTACGTCGCTTCAATTGTCTCCGGCATTGTGGCGTCCTCGGAGCGGCAAAATTAGCAAAACTCGTCCCTTAAATGTTGTCTCCTCCTTCCTTCCGTGAAGGGATGCTTCCAACCCTATCGGATGCGCCGCCCCATACCTTACGTATGAGTCATGTGCTCGATGCTAGATCGAGCGACATTAGAAGGCGCGAGTTATTTTAAATTTGATATTTAATTTCTCGACCATAGCTCTCGACCCTTTTACGACAACGACGGAGCACCAGCATCTCCGTGCACACAGCGCTAAGGAATGACGTCAAATCTGGGGAGGTCGTTTCTGGCCGATAAGATCGTATAGTTCAACATCCGCACACGCGCTTGTTCGCTCTCGACCATAAATTGGAAGAATTTTTGGCCACCTCGGTGGTGTGGTTTGCTTTCTTTTTCCCAGTTTTGTTTTTTACTCTCAACGCCACACACCACTCGAGTTCCGCTTTAGAGTCAACAAAAATCAATTAAGATCAACTTCGTGGGGCCTCCTTCTCTCATCCCAAGAGGCATGCATGGTGTGTTTATAACTTACGACTACAAGAATCCCACTCGACAGGTTCCTGTCCCAATGCCTTTCTCTATTTCTCTCCACCTACTTAGGCATCTCTATTTGTCACACTTCGTTATCAATGGCCACTGTGTGTGTGTGTATGTGTGTGTGGGAGTATGCGTACATGCTGGGCGCGTTCATTCATGCTGAACCGAACATATAGAAGACAAAACGATGCGATCGTACGCGTTGCGGGTCAAACTGGTATGAGCGTACCAATTCACACAAATTAGATACACTTCCCTTCGGTACACAGTACATCAACGGACCGGGACAAACGTCCAGCCAGATGATTTCAGAACACATCTTTATTTTCAGCCCATTCATCTAGATGTGCCAAAGACACGGGCCCATACGCAACCGGGATAACCTTCGCGTGACACTCGAAATTAAACTGGACACTGACGGGTATGGTCTCAACAGATGCTTCCCGGCCATAACAAGTGGCGCCAGCGAACGTGTGAAATATAAAAGAGACTCTTGTCTTAATTTATATGGTGTCTTCATTTTATTAGGAGCTTTAAGCTGCAACTCGTAGAGCTCGTTATTCTACTGACTTGTACAATGTCCTTCCAAGTATTTGTATTTTTGATCTCGATCAAAAAGATTTCGGCAACTTTGCATAGAGTCCATGTCTTACCGTAGGTGATCTGTAGATCTGCGTAGGGCGGGATATGCTTTTAACAAGGCTATTTTTGATTAATCTCCATCCCGAGGTGTTCCATTACCTACTTAATTAGTTAGTAAATATTTCCTAGAAGTAATTCCTTCAGAATCTTCTCCAGAATCTCCAACATTACTTTTATATTAGTAGCTAATTATTATAAGTATACTTTACTCGCAAACTTACTTCACATTTTAGGTCGTTACAATCACTTTTCATTTATTCGATGAGATTAACCTCTCTCAGAGCAAATTGGTAATTACAATTCATCATAAATGTTTTCACAAGAATTCAGACAGATTGTTCATGTAGAAGAGATAGAGTTTAGCAAATTTAACTATAAATACACGGTGGTAAAGATAAAACAATTTCTGACAAATTTCCTCCCGATTCAAGCGGTTTCCGATTTGACCCTCACGTACAGTTACTGCAGCATGTATGCTAGTAGGAGTTCTGATAGGCAAAACTTTTACTCTCCTGCTCCACAAAATGCTTCCCATTCGCTTGCATGCGCCAATGTCTGGAATTGCTCCAAACTCCCTTTGGCCTAGTTTCGCGTAGCTCGCAAAGGCTCACAGGGATCTACTTGCATGCGCCACACAACACACACACACACCACTACTAGTACTACTACCACCACAATGAAGCACACTGTTCCATGTGTACGATGCACGGTTTCTCTCAATGACTGTGGCGACCGCGTTTGTGGTCCACGCGCATTCACATCCTTGACGAACGCATGGGGGGATTGATGCTTGATCCTTGAATTTGAGGTGATGTTTTTCATTCCATTTCATTCCTCCCAGTACCTATTCATTATATCCGGGGGGATGTTTTTTGAGAGGCTGATAATTTTTGCTTTCCTTGCATCGAAAGACAGGCGAAACGGTCGACTGTGAAGGAAAAGCGCGTTCAAACATAAATTGTTGGATGTCGTCCTGATGACGACACATGCGCGGCACGTGGACAGTAATAAATAGAAGCAAAAACATGTTACCGAACAGAAACTGGAACAGGAAAGCAGAATCGTTTCGTTCAAGGATTTGTTGAAATATTTCTTAAAAGCAAACTTTTTTTGTTTCGTGTTGTGCAATTCATTCCAATGCAGCAATTTTTTTTTTGCAAAACATACATTTCATAATTGTTTTTGTGTTGCTTATGTGTATTTTTTGTCTGTTTTTGTTTCCCTCCCGCTTGCATCCATCTGTAAAGCGTTGCGCCACCTAAAGCCCCAAAAGTAGCTTCACTCACACCAGGACGAAAGCATCACACACCTTGCTAACTAAACCACGATCCACCAGCCAACACGACACACCAATATGCGTACACACATACACATATTGGCATGTTTTTAGCCATACTGAAGGGAACGGTTCTCGTGTGGCGTATGTGTGTGTGTGTGTATTTGCGTGCGTCCAAAGCAAAACGCGATGTAGAACGTGTTAACAGAACCTTGGACGAGAACGGGAAACTAAATGGGGAGCAGGGGCGATTTGGGAATGGGAAGAAAATTTTGGCCATCCACCAAACAAACCGACCTCCAGTTGCCACGCACTGTGTCTCCCTGTCTCGCTCTGTCTCCCTCGCGAACCGACGATGGGATGGTCTGCCCGTCCGCACGATGACGGTTTTGATGATGATCGACGAAGTATGGGAGGTCGGCGGGCGGAACCAGTGCGCCACCGGATCCACATTTTTCTCAATGAAATCCAGAGCGTTTTGGACGCTCGCCCTTTCTCATTCATGAATGTACGGCGGCCATCAACCGCCCCACACATACTGCGATCCTTTTTTGGAACGCTCGTCGACGACTCGGTCGGGAGACTGTTGCTTTGGGCCTGGATGTGGCAAATGAGCATAGCTCTCACGGTCACGACACAACCACGGCTCTCACTGAAGTACGTTTCACCCTCTCTATTATGCTCGCAAACACATTTCACGCAATCATTTTCATGCCAACAGACCAGCTGAACAAAAATATCCTATATTTCATTACATATCTTGCATGTAATGAAGGGTAATAATTTTGCGAAAAATCACGAAGAAGCACCCTTATCCTTGTTATTTTTTGTGTCTTATCTCAATTTGATTCTAGGCGGTGAAATGCTCACGCTCAAACTCACAGGATGGCAAAGCATGCTGAAGCTTTTGAGAATTAGGAACAGCAGCAGCAGCTGCTGGGAGAGCGGAAATGGAACATTCTTGCCTTGACCCAGAGCGGGCAGTACCGTGCTAGAAGAGAGCAACACAACGCCAAAGCCCTCCAAACAAACAAACAAAAAAAGATAGATAAAACCCCCAACAATCGAAGGAAAAAAAGGATAATCATTGAAACAACTAGGCTGGGCGTTTATGTGTTGGAAATTAGCGCACAGAAGGGCGTGCGCGCACGTACCCCAAACACATGTACGCATACTGACACAATCCCACAGCCACACCGTCGACAGCCGCAGCGAGGCACGGTGAAACGATGAATGATTTTCCCGATAGGTTTCAATACCAAAAACCGTCTTCCACCAACGGTCCACCCATACCGGAACTGGGACTGTTTCCATTCTAGCATTCACTCCCTTTTTGCCGTGCCGTGAGCGACCGGAATAGAACGATGGTGCTTGGTGCGTATGGTGGTCTGTCCCACCATTGATTCGTTTCTGCACGAAAGTGAGCGAATGTACTGTTCGCATGCTGTTTAGCTACTGCCGATCACACATTTCATTCATATTTCATGCTGCTGTAAATTTTACTGTTTTGCACGCTATTCATACACGATGCTTTGTGCTGTAGGTATATCTGCATATCTCTCTCGGTGGACAAAATTTGTGAGTGATTAATGTGTCACACGAAGTTTTTGTTTCGTGCTTCAAAACCATATCCTGAAATGTTAGCGATCATTCATGGCAGATAAAATAAAAAGGAGGTAGATATCAAACTTTGCTACTTCACCGTATTTAAGTGGGTATGTAGTACACGTGATCTATTCCATTCCATTACGCTAAAGCGAAATTTTTGACACATTAGAATTGTGAAACTAGAGAAGGACATTGGGTAGGCTCGTTTGTACTATTCGTATAGCTGGAAAATCCTTTCATCTTGTCCAGAAGGGCACAGGAAGGATGGTAGGTCGTCAAGAGTAGATAGTTTATTGGTGGTTACAGATAATTAAATTTCTCTAGTAAACTTATTTCTTTTTTTCCAGAACTATGATAATATATAATTCTTGGGGAAGATCTATCAATTAACAATGAATATCCCAAGTTTCTATACTTTTCTGGAATACATTGGATCTCTGGAAATAGGACTCGTAACTCGTAAAGACGTGCCATATCTACTATATTCGTTACAAAATATAAATAAAATACAATAAGCAACTGTACAGGAGCAACTAAAACCCACTGTTTTGTGGAAGTAAATATTTTGCTATTGATCACGAGCTATGTTTTTAATAAATTTAACTTTTTGCTCACAACAACCCTGCTCTGAGGCTGATTAGTGGGATTTGAGTGTATCTTCAGATTAAAAAGTATTAAATAAACTATTCAGTTTTTTTATGTAAGTGCCCAGCAGCGTTACTATTATGTGGGCTAAGTGCGTTCATGTGGCGTGAAAGAGATATAGACACATATACAGAGTGAGAGCATACATGCCAGAGAATCCTGGGAGCGCAAAAACAACTTCAAAGCCAATAGAATGGCAATTGCAAAATTAAGCGCCTCAAAAGAGATGGAGCATGCCAAAATGCTTCGTTGAAGGATGACGAAGAGCACAAAACATATCCTGATTTCTCGAATATCCTACACGAAAGAATCGAAAGAAAGGGCTTTCGCACACTGGTAGGATACAAACGCCTAGGCGTACCAGAATAACAAAACTACACAGAGAGAGAGAGAGGGAGAGAGAGAGAGAGAGAGAGAGAAAGAGAGAGAGAGAGGGAGAGAGAGAGAGAACGAAAAGCGATTTGTTTGTAAGGAAGGTGGGAAAAACTTTCCATTTCTTCCGATCCTCGAGTTTATGGAGGAAGAGAATATTATTTACATTCTTGAACTACTACAGTAAAGGAGGATTGGATAATTAGGTTCAGTTTATCACTTACTCTTCATATGCCTCGGTCATGATTAGAAATCTCGAATATACTAATATTTTGGGGTAGCAGCACTGTTTTCACCATTTTTGTAGCTGTACATGGGCTCCGGAACCGAGCGACGACGGTGACGGTGACAACGACGACAATCGACGGCTACGATGTGATTGGGTGTTATTTGTTGTCGAAAGATATTTGGGGCGATTAGGCTATCGTTGCTAGGCTGCTACTATTGCTCTGTTGATAACCCCGCCACAAGCACAAGATAATTGTGTGCTTGTTATCCTTCAACAGCAGTAATCGAAAGGGTGCAATCGGTCGGGTTTGGTTGGCGATGATCGTCGATGCAGATATTTAATGGTCGCGTTGGATGACAAGGATCGTTGTCAGGCTTTCTTACAGCAACAGATCACGTTTCGTATGCTTCGTCGTCCTTTCTATTACCGGCAGCATACCAGTAGGCGTACTCCTATAGCACCACCTTGGCTTGTTTGTTGATTTGCACTTTGTTACACTTTTAACACCATCGTTGGCGTCAAAAAGCGGGCATACATAACTTTGGGGAGCAAACTGCCTTTACTTACATAAACACGCACTCACTCACATGCATATTCGTTGCACATTGCTAGTGGTAGACGTTTTGGCAGCTTTGTAAGCACCCGTTTACCACACTGCACCACTGCACGGGAGAATGCTTTCCAGCACGCTTTCCTAGTGAACGTTTCTCACTAGAAAATCACGACTTCTCCCTTGGCTTTCCTTCCCTGCCCAATCACTTGCACTTTATCACACGGAATAAAAGAAACACCGTTTAGTATACAGCCCCCAGACACATTCACACACGCAAACACACACACACACGCGCGCGCATGTACAAACACTCATTCGCGATTCATTCAGGACACACTAGATTGGAAAAAGGATATGAAACAGAATTAAAAAACACGATTGATTCCTGTTCGTTCTAAGCGACGAATCACTCGGACGCTACACATATCTAGCCACCCTGGGACGCTGGATGTATACGTGTGTGCGTACATGTGTTTCAGATTGACAGCTGAACAGGGCGACGTTGGAGGAAATTGTGAAAATCCTCCCTCTTTCTGTGGAAAGAAGACTTTTCCCAGAAATACGATGGAAACGCACGCATCAATTTTCACGGTGCCCAATGTAGGTGGCGGATTTTGCTCTTGGTTTTTTTTTACTTTGCTTTTGCTGAAAATTCTGTGGGAGTGTGCGTTTTTGAGCGATTTTTTCCCCATTTCGTTTGATTTGGTCCTTGCTGCTGCTTGGATGAATGTGATTTCCTTTACGTGATTTTTTGTCGGAGTTTTATTCCAACGTGTATCATCCAAAGGAAACAGCCAACGAGATGAATTTTAAGGAAGCTTTCGATACGCCCCCGCCCCTTTCATGCACACCGTCACCACCACCCTGTTTCGAGTTTGTTTCACGTCCTAAACGATATACTCCGGTCAGCCTCCCAACGCTACCAGCCTTCGATGTACTCCATATGCACGCACGCACGCACGTACCGCATCTTTGGGTAAGACGAATACAAAAAGAAAACTTGCGGAAAAAAAGGAAAACGCACCCCTTGCGAGATCGGTGTGCGCTCCGTGAAGATCCCAGGGAGTTCCGAATGGTTTGCGCTCTGCTCTGCCTTTGTACTGCCCTGCCTTTGTACAACGCCCGTTCACAGTCAGCAGAACTGCTGCTGCTTCTACCGTTGCTGTTTTGCGGCTGTTCCTATTAGTTACAGCTCACAACAACAACCGCCACACCACACCACCGTACAGGGCAATGCTGGCCAGCAAACCAGACCAGGACACACACCAGGGAAACACCAGGGACACACCAAACCCGAACCCAGCACACAGCAACGACAACCAATCCGTCCGACAGGAACGCTCTTTTTTTTTTGTTTGTTGCGCTACCTTCTCGCTGTTCCTCGCAATGATTGTGCTACTTCGCACTCGCTCTTGTTTAGCCGACTTCTCTCTTGTTCCTTATTGCTTTCTCAGTGTTGTGTACTGCTCTCGCTGCACGCACTTTGCCTGCTTCCACACGATCTTTCGCTCGCACATCTCTCGATTTCTCTCTTCCTCATGTACACACACACATACGCGCGCGCACATATTCACCTCTGATTGCAGGCTGGATTTTTATGGATAAACTAAACATTTCGAGTTCCAGCACGGCCCAACGCACAATCAATCGAACCGCTTTAATTACTTGCCGTGCATTTACCGTGGATGCTTTTCGGTTTCCACCCAATCTTCGCGTCCTTTTCTGGAATTTAAATCAACGAGCTTGTGTGTATCTGCCTATGCTAAAATGACAGCAACCTTCGCCTCCCGTTCGCGCACTCTCCTTCTCTCTTCCACCATTGCTCGTTTGATGTCATACGGGGTTATTCCGTACGGATGAAACACATTTTACGACAATCGACTCGAACGATGAAATATTTCATTTCATTTCACTTGGCGCATATTTTATTCTCCACTGATGCGAAATTTGTCATTGGTAATCGTAAAAAAATTATCATTATATGTAATGATTTTTAAAAACAATTACACCCCATTAATTAGCATCCATTTATCGCGTGATAATTCATATGTTCTGTGGTCCATTTGCACATAATTCAGACTTAGCTTTTGCTTTAATCGAGCGGTGTTACAACGTATTTTAAGATTTCTCATCTCAATCAACCAGCTTTAACATGCAACGATGGGATTCCAAATTTCATCTCACTGCACTGAGATTCCAAGTGATATTTTGAAAAATTTTCACTTCCCCAGATGGCCTTGAGTATTACCATTGTTGGTTGGCTCGTTTTTGCTGTTGATTAGATACCAGGTTAGTTACTCGAGTTGAATTCTTTGGTTGAATACTTTTCTANGTCAATAGAATTACGATTTTTAGCCACACAAGATTCGTTTGGGAGTCTACACTTGCCGTTCATAACCGTTCATAGCCGTTGACACTGTTTTTCATTTTTCTTTTTAAACGAGTTGAGGAATAAACCTAATAGATTTAAAAAGAAATATTTTTTTCTTAATTTTCACTAGAATATTTCACCCAATTTGGTTCACGCATTAAAAAGTTATTTAATTTTAAAGTTGGCCGTTAACGGTTCGAGGGCAGCGTCGCGCTTCATTTTTCCTGCATTGCACGAAAAGCGCGGCGTCGCGCTAGCGTTAAATCTGACAGCGTTAACGCTCGTTATCGCCTGTTTCTACGTACGTGTGAACACCGCTACTTGGCGCATATTTTATTCTCCACTGATGCGAAATTTGTCATTGGTAATCGTAAAAAAATTATCATTATATGTAATGATTTTTAAAAACAATTACACCCCATTAATTAGCATCCATTTATCGCGTGATAATTCATATGTTCTGTGGTCCATTTGCACATAATTCAGACTTAGCTTTTGCTTTAATCGAGCGGTGTTACAACGTATTTTAAGATTTCTCATCTCAATCAACCAGCTTTAACATGCAACGATGGGATTCCAAATTTCATCTCACTGCACTGAGATTCCAAGTGATATTTTGAAAAATTTTCACTTCCCCAGATGGCCTTGAGTATTACCATTGTTGGTTGGCTCGTTTTTGCTGTTGATTAGATACCAGGTTAGTTACTCGAGTTGAATTCTTTGGTTGAATACTTTTCTACGCAATGTTTGAAACAAAAAATGTTCGATAAATTAACAATTTTAAATTATTCTATTACTGAAAATTTCAAACCCCAGTCCCCCAGAAGTTGCACAAATGCAAACAATTTAGAGATATAAAATATATATAAGAGTCCCGAAATGGTGAATAAATATTTTACAAGATCATCTTGACTTGAACATCAAATAAACCGGAATATTATCGGATATAATCACTAGCTGTAAGAGAATGTAAAATGACTTGCTTTCTTTCAAATGTATATTATTTTTTCCTCTCTTTCCATTCACTCCACAACTGGAAGTGAGAACTTGTAAGCGAATTATATATATAGTCGTACAATTTAAAATTGTCAACTTACACAACGGGGGTTTTCGCCTATCCCTATTTCTACACGGTTTTGCGTGTTTACATAATAATGATGCATGTTTTGGCCGAAAAGATACCCTACAACTAGCGCTTACCAAAAGAACAAGATCAAAAAACTGAAGGATTTAAAAATTACAAAAGCAAAAAACAATAACTGGCTTACGAGACTAATTCATTCATGTGCACGAGAAGGGATTAGATGAGAGAGGCATCAAACATCTAACAAAAACAGATAAATACTTGGCGGGTCGAGAGAAAACAATCTATGCCAGGTTAAAGCCTAGTGCTGTAAACCAGTCAAGACTTGGTTGCCGTATTGCCTTTTACTTTGTGCCGTGTTCTATGTATTAAACTTTGCTTAAAGAGAGGGTGTGAGCTTGAAAAGGTGGCCTGTGTAGCTAAATCTTGCATTGTGGCTGCGTGCACGCACTAGGCGTTACTATCCGCCGTTTTTGGTTTCTCTGGGAAAGATTATCACCTTTATCGAATGAAATCTATATCACACGGTGTTGGATACTAATGAGCGCACAGCCAGGAAGAACTGCAGGCTGCTGCTATATCTAACCCGTCTATCAAACATTTTCCCACTGGCACAACGTCGTCGCTTCTTGCTAGCTTTTGTGCGTCCTTACTCTATATCTAAAGCAACAGGTCCTTTTGCATCCTGTCTAAGTAGGATCGTGGTGTCTTTCGTTTGCTTTCGAAACGAACCTTCACTAATACACCCTCTACTTGTCGGGCTGCGAATGACCGCTGGGAGAGTTAGACTGGTCGTCCGTCAGGAAACTTCCGGCCAGTTGCTGCTGCCGGGTAGGTGTCTGCGAGGCCGAATTTGAGGATGGTTCGGAATCGGAATCCGTCATCGCACCACCTCCACCACCACCGCTGCGGTAACTTCCGGGGCGCATACCATCGTGCCCGTGCAGTGGCGGCAGTACATCGATCGGTGGATACACATGATGACGCCGCTGGCTACCTCCACCGACCGTACCGGCATAATAATGCTCATCATTATCTGCACTCCGAATGCTGGCCGAGTTGGGCGTATTGGAGGCGGAACGTCGGTACGAACCTCCGCCACCACCGCTCGTTGCCAGCATGTCCGACGGTGGCGACCAGGTGGTCGAATAAAGCGGTGAAGCAAAACAGTAGCTACCGGGCCGATGTCCGTTGCCGATGTTGTCATAACTTGGCAGGTAACTGTCCGTCTGGCGCGGATTATAGTAAGGGGAAGTCGAGGTAAACCCTCCACTACCGCTTCCGCTGCCACCGCCATGCGATGGGGTTGGCGGTTGCCTGTAACTGTAGCTGGGTGCGTACGGTGTCATCGCACCCCAGATACAACCGGCGGCAGACTGCGAAGCGGTCACGATGTCAGTGTAGATACCGCGGTGATTCTCGTACGGTGTCCCGGGGTGATAGGTGTCGCTCCATTTAGCTTGCGATGGCGTAAAATCACCCTTTATGTAAAGCTGAAGAGAATAGTTTTAATTATAATTAGTTTTGCGTTTCAACGCATTCGATAGACGTAGAGATATGCTTCCATATTGAATTAGCTTACAATTTTTGTTTCAATCCTCTTACGTTAAATTGTTCATTATGTGTTCGTTCTTCTGAACATATAAAAAAATAATAAATCATATATAATAATAGTAATAGTAATATATAATTACTATAATTCTGTCCCTATACTATAATGTTAATATAAAGTTAATATTAACGAGCATATCAATACAAATGAAAACAAATGTACATGATCCATTTTCATCACACTCACCTGGATCGGTCTCCGGAAACCTTTGCTCAGGTGACGCGGTATTCCCAGTGGAAAGCTGTGACTGAAACCCACCTCCGGGCTGAGCAGATAGTCGTGAAAGCGACTCGGTAAGAAATCAATGCCTTTGTAGTTTTCGAAAATTGTAGCCTAAGGTAAGGTATAAACCGAAAATGTTATTTCATCTCTCGCAAACCCCCCCCTCCCCCCCATCCATCCGCAATCCAATTGCGCGTCATTCTTACCGTGAGCTTCATTTTCTTTTTATAACTGGCCCAGTTTTGTGCTTCCAAGATAAGTTTCCCTCCTGGTCGCAGATGGTTGAACATGCGCTTAAACGCTATCTTCAGACCCATATCACCGTAGTTCAGATGGATCCACTTCGTTACCGAAAGGCACAGGATCAGATCGTACTGTTGCGTATCGTAGTTGATCAACGATTCGTCCTTGAGAACGTAGTTCATCTGCAAAAGTTCATAAAAGTGATGAAAATGTAATGTAACCGCTTAAGACCCATATAAACATAGAGGACAAAAAAAAGAAACTTACCGTCTTAAACCGTACATTGTGCGGGAATTTGTTTTCCGTCCGACCAATATCCATTTGATACTCTTTCCCACTGAGATTGCCCATGGTGAGGGGAAACGAGATTGGAAAGTACTGTGACTGTTCCGTTTTTTGACGTCGCAACTGCTGATGCTGCTGGTGATGCTGTTGGTGATGCTGTCCGGGCCGGCGTTTCTGTGCCATCCTTTTCCGGCGTCGCCTTTGCCGTAGCAAACATTTGCTACTGTGGTCTGGTGGTACAGTTACTGTCGCCATCGGTTCCGAGTTTACTTGGCTCGGTTGATCCACCGCTTCCAACGGTTTTGCATCCTTCTCCTCTACTTCGTCACCTTCCACTGCTTTTTGGACAAGGACAACAGGTAGTTGAGAAACACTTTCCCCGGGAGGTTCGTTTACCGCTGAAACCTCAGCGACGGTTGATTCCCCGACGGTTGAAGGCATTGCAGCGGCAGGAGCAGGAATGGACTCCTCTCCTGTTTGACTAGTCGTTGCGGTGATAACGGTGGCCGGTTCACTAACACCAAGCTGTAGTGGATCGCATTCGAATGGAATTGTATTTCGGCTTACATTCGCTTCCTCACTCACTTCCATTGTAAAGGGTGCCGAGGAGATAGCTGCCGTCGATTCCCGATGCCCTCTCCTCCCAGTTCCATATCCAGCATTGCGTGGAACTCGCACGTATTTGGAAAGATTCTTGCGCGCTTTAGCAACCAGCTTACCGTCCACATCGATCCCGGTGGCCGATTTCGGGTGCAGCATCTTGGCCACGGCAATCGTCATCAGTCCCACATTGCACCCAATGTCCAGCACGTCTTTGTCCCGAAACAGGTACGAATTGCGCAAAAACACTTTCAACCGAACGTCGATAAACTCGTTTAGACTGTGATAACCGTAATACCGATCGTAATTACCATAGTGGTAACGACTTGAAGCGGCCAACGCAGTGTGCGGCGGTGGAATTACTCCAGCGGCAGTCCCCTGTGCAAGTGCCAGCGGACGATCAACTGACCCAATGTTATCTCCCGGCCTAGGCTGATCCATGACCGATTCTCCTTCACCGGTTATCACGTGGCCTTCCGCAGCCGTACTCGATCCGGTCTCCAATACTTTTTTCGTTAAATCTTCTGTCGCGTCGTTACGCTCGGAATGGTGAGCTTTTTCTTGTGCTTGACTATCTTGTACTTGACCACGGTCGGTGGAAGTCGTTGCTTCCTCACCGTGCAATTCGTCCGTAGTGGACGTAGTGGAATAGGTGCGCGTCCGATTGCGTCCTGCATTGCCTGCGGCTCCACTACCTCCCGCATTCGTCGGCCAGTGGGCTCGCTTCCAGCCACCCGGTTGTGGAATTACCGGACTCACGATTTTATCCATCGAATCCATCCTGCGCAGTTTGTTCTTGGTGCTGTTTGTACTTTCGCTAGTACGCCGTTTGCGACCACCGGCACTTTCGAGATCGAGTTTCAAGTTGCGCATCGCTTTCTCCCTATCGCGATCCTGCTCCGACAGCATACCAGCAGAAGAAACGTTTCGTTCCGCCGAGGTTCCAGCACTGGTGCCAACACCAACGGCATTTATGTGTCCCTGCTGAGCTAATGCGCTTCCTCCGCTACTGGACGACTGGCCCTCAAAGCGAAGCAGCTGGAAATGTGAACCCGTATCCATATCGGGCGCCAGTGATAATCGTTCTCCCGCTGCAGCATCGGCAAACTTCTGACCAATGCCCGTGAAGGAAGCTTCCTCAGCAGTAGTAGCTTCCTCGGCCTTATTGGCAGCACCACCCGTTACGCCACTGCTACCAACGTTCTCCTCCGCACCCGGTGGCGGTGGCAGCTGATCGATCGATAGCAAACCGTCCGCGTTCCGTTCCGTTGCGGTGCGTGACTTACGTTTGCGTTTATTGCGCGTGCGCTGCTTGCGCTTCATCGGCGAACAAAGCTGCATCTCGTACTCGACCGAATCGACCGGATCGAGCAGATGGAGCGGATCGTTAATGTTGGGCGGTATGATCACTTCGATCTTTGCCTTGTAGTGTGGTGGTGTCGGTATCGGGGACGATTTCGGTGTGACCGCGTTTTCCGACTCATTCTGCAGACTGTTCAGGTTGAGCGGGTCGGATATGTTGCCACCGAGCAGAAACTTTGTCGGTGGCACGATGCATTCCTTGCGCGGGCGCTTATCCGGCAGGAAGAACTTCGAAACGGACTGTAAACGCTTGTTGCGTACTTCCATCGGGGTAAGGTTCTGCTGCTTCGGATGTTTCTGCTTCTGGGGTGCCATGCCGGAGGACATTGCGGATCCTCCAGCCGTACCTTGCTGTCCACTAACGTTGAGAACTGACACCAATGCTCCAGAAGTTTGCTGTTGACCATTCCCAGGAGCAGATGTTCCATGCTGCGAATGGCCCTGCTGTTGATTGACCTGATGGAAGCACCCGGGTTCGGTTTGTTGAGCCTGAGCATCGCCGGACGAGGTACCCTTGCCAGCAGACATCTGATCTTCCCCTACCAGACCGTTGGATGCGGTACCATCTTCTAGTTTTGCCGCACCAGCAACCTGTGATCCAATGCCACCGATTGATTTATCCTTTCTTCCACCTCTCCCAGCACAGTCCTTACGGTCTGGACCACCACCACCACCACCTCCTCGACCACGGTATTTATTCGCTTTCCACTTTTGTTGCTTCTTTTGCTTTTTTCCACCCCCGTGTGGCTGCTGTTGATGTCTCTGCTGTTGCTGATTAATTTTGCGATTATGGCCACTGCCGCCTCCACCTCCTCTGCCTCCTCCTCCTACGCCATCAACCGTTTCATACGTAGATGCAGGAGGTCTTGCCGCACGAGGAGCGTTGCATCGCCGTGTTTCTTCACCCCTCCCAACTGGTCCACCTCCTCCAATATTTCCACCACCGCCACTGCCGCTTCCATCCGCAGCAGGATCGTCTTCTGCTGACGCTACCGAAAGTCCCTCCATCGAAAAAGCTTAAACTGCTTCTCCGAACGATATTCACAGACAGCAAGGATTAATCTACAAAATATAAAGTAAAAACAAGAAAATATAAATATACTTCGAACAACATTTAAAAGTTAATGATTTTTTCGCCCGTGTTAGTATTGAACTAACACTTTTCTGTCAGCTGTCGTGGTCCAACGTTTAGAGCTGCGCGAGTTCTGACACGACAGTATTGGTATCAAAAACCCATAATGTTTCCCCGTGTCTAGAACTTACTATACAAAAGTGGTACGGGTAAATAAAATCAAGGAAAACCAAAAAATGGTAGGAATATTAGATTGATAATCGTGAGTCAGCCGCGCCACGTTCATCAAGTAAAATCTTGAACGTTCCTGTCACCATGTGTTCGGACACTTTGCTTAACGGAAACTAGCAATTCGACGACGACAACAGAAAACTTTCAAAGACGAGCAATCGTAGATAGCGGGATGAATAAATGTTACTCCATGAAAGTGGTTCACTTTTCTCATCAAACGATCAAAATACGCTGGAAACGGTCTACTTGGACCTTCCAACGACCGACCGAACACACCTAACCGGGGTAAAAGGTGAGTTTGAATGGTAATTGATTTAGCTCTCAACGAGCCCTTCAAATACAACGCTCGGACTACATGGCTTTGCAAAACAAAAGCATCGAACAACGCACAACCCGAAAAAGTCACTTTTAAACCAGTTTTGTTGCTTTTCCCTTCCTTTTACGTTGCTTTTTTTTTGGTTTTTGCACATACTAAACCGTTGCACAGAACGTTCTGATATTTTCGCTTGACGATGTGCTGAAGGTATTACCCTGTGTGTGTCCCTATGTTTAGAAGGAAACAACATCTGTTTTGTATTCACATTCCTTCTATTTGCATACTGTTTCACACGTTTCACACAAACCACAATGAAAAATGGCTCAAATACACCAAATACACGGATGATTTGGAGGAAAAACGACCTCCTGCATAAACGCGACACGCACGAGTCCAGCGGTGAATAGCAAATGTGAGTTGCATAGGCAGTGTGCATAGGCGTGAAAAGAAATGACAAACCATATCCACAGTGTCGAACATACTTTGCGCAAAAGGTAAATGTCGTTATTGCGATAATTTTAGATCTTCAAATGTGGAGAAGCGATTTTCGTGCTCTTCTGGGTAATAAAATGTCCAAGTTAGTTAAAAATATTTACGAACATTCCTTCACTACATCTGACGTGCAATGGAACGTCAACTATCCGATTTATGAAGGCTTTCTTTAAGTAATGGATTTTACTTAACTTTGTGGTATATTATTGCAAACGATATTTGCAAAATTTTGTTTGTACTTTAGTATGTTTATTTTATAATATTGGACCCTTCATTCCTTGCCGTCTTCGATTTTGCAGTAAATTTATCAAACCGCTTTCGGAATGGTCATTTCCAGGCAACATGTTTATATGCGAAATCCGGTTAAATCGTACTCTGATATTTGGCATTCCATTGAATATTTATGTAATATAAAGCAAGTAGCATAATGTGATTATATTACAGCGAATTAGTATATATTTTATATCTTTATAGTCAGTGGTTTTATCCAACACTTTGAATACCTTAATCACTTTTTTGTTTGATATAAGAAACGATATATGATGCAAATTTTTAAAAAATCTATCAGATGAGTCGAAAACAATTCATACTGCAGCTTCAAAGATACAATACGTATCAGCAGTAGATTGCAATTGGTTTGTCTGACAGTGTTTATATGGTCCTGTTGCCCGTGTGTTGTTCTGCCACATCCAAAACAAGCACCCCGTGCCGTTTAGGGACTGCGGGGTCTGATGTGGATACAGGAAGGGAAACCCAAATTGGCCATCCGAACCATCGCCATGTGCGTAGCAGCATGTTCGAATACGTACCTCGCCGTCTTAACCGGTTCCTTTTTTTGTTTGCATCCCCCCGTTCCGCCCCATACAACAACACCACAAGATAGATGAGCCGATATTTTCCATCCTATCCTGCTCTCACCCTCACGCTGTGCCTTTACCTTTACTGCTGATCAACGGTAACGAGATGCGCGAGATGCATCTCCATCGTTAAAAAAGAAAAAGATATGGAAAAGCTATGTGCAGAGTTATGTGCGTGAAGACAAACACCCGTGTCACATCGCGCGAACAATTTAAATCTGCAATAGCTCACTTCTCACTCACACCTATTCACAGTGGTACGCATGAAGGAGATGCCGACTGCTTGTTCAGCTCTCAACGCGAGAGAGCGAGAGCAGCCAAAAACGAACAGCATCATCACGGTCAAGTAGCAGAATCGAAAGAGATCGCGCTCGTGCTCTGTGCTGCCGCCGTCTGGATCGCTAGGGTGGAACCGGGACGACATGTTGCCGTTTTCTTTAAATTTTTTATTTGCAGTTTCATAGTCACCGTGGACAACTGAAGATGGAACTTTTTTTCCATAACGGACACAATACATTTCCACACATTTTTTCCTCACTAATTGAAGCTTCCAATTGACACTACTAACCTTTATCAAAGTGTCTCCAACGCACAATCGAAAACTTGCGTGCACACGGCGAAAATTACACTCGACTGTCGGACACAGTACGATACGCTACCACACCACTCCTTTCGCGCTGAGCAAAAGATTTTGATATCCTCCTTTGTACGTCGGGCGGCGCACAAACACACTCATTCATGCATGTTTTTCGTTGTCCTTCCTTCTCGCTTACACCACTTCACTTGCTCGTTTGCTCGCTTCTGCTCTTGCTAACTCTTTCACCCTTACGTTAGCAGTGCTATCTTCGGTACTACTCACCCGTCGATTGGTGTTTTTTTCTTGCTTATACCCCTTGCAATGTGCTCTTTCCTTTTCATTCACCCGCAAACGCACATTTACGCACTCTTCTAACTGTTGGTTGGGTTCAGTGAACAATTTGAACGTTGTTTTATTCCACCATAATCGAACAAACATTAAAACCAACTACTTAATTTGCTCCCCTTACGATTGGGGTGCGATATTCGATGATAATGTGCGCAATATTTGCGTCTTCTTGAATTTAAACTAGCACGAGCTTCTGTGTATCGCCCAATGTTTAGGATGACAGCAATTGCCTGGCCCTTTCGATCGTCTAGTTCCCATGGTTCAGTACTGCTGGAAATCTTTGCGTTTGCTGAAAATTACAAGTTTGAATTAAATGTTTCGTTTAACGTCTATCTGGTGGAGACACATGAATAACAAAACTTAAGAATTGTACGAATGTTTTTAGTGAACTTCTCTGTAATGCTTCATCGAATTTTACATGTGCACGGATCAATATTGATTTTTCTGCCCAACTGTTGTACACTGCCGTGAAAATTAAGCCTTCAAATAATAGTCAAATAAAAGCCAAATCAAATAATAGTACACTATACCACCTAGTCTCGATATAGCTCTGTAATATGTTTAAATGTTTGCATTCTACTTATAAATATCGTTCCGTTAGCAAGTTTCAACTTGCGATTCGTGTATGCCTCGTCAGTTTCCCAAACGTTTCTTCTGAACTGTACAGTATAAACAATTCATGCTGTGACACCCGATTTTGACAGCAGCATATACACGCAAAAAAACGCTGAGAAGAAAACAAACAACGAAACAGGTACAACTCGGCACAAATATCTTGATAGAGGTTTTATCGAAATTAACTCATATTTCGCATCATTTGCACATTGAACGTGAGAAGAAGATTTCAAAGTACGGTTCGTTTGTGGCGGTTCGTTAGGGACGTGTACAATCAAACGGATATACCTATCCGAAACGTATCCCTGTTCGATAAGGGAAAGAAGCTCAAGAAGCAGTGTTCACAAGTGGAAATAACAAAGATACACGAAGAGCTGCTATCCAGCTCACAGAATTATCCAGTGTTGGTGTTGATTTTCCTACCTACAAGAAAGGTGCTTATTCCGGACGAACGTGTGGGTGCATTGTTGGTAAATAGAAAAACATCTTCGCTTGGCATACAGGATGTGAAGAAGCGATGATAACAGGGATATGTGGCGATTGTTTCTGCAATAGTGATTTACAAGGCGCTCTGTGTTACGCCCCCCATTTTGATTGTAATCTTTAGTGCTGAAAACGTAATAGAAAAATCGATGGTTAAAGGTATATTAAGGACATGAAAACGCCAAAATAAATTCGGGAAAAGTCCAGTACGCTCCGTTAAGTTTGCCTTTTTTTGCCGTATTTCATTACGAAGGCCAAAAAGTGCGTATTCTCTTGCTGTAGTAGGAATGGTGCCTTTCCCAGCCGATGTGTCATCGCGGGGCGAAAAGAAATCGTGTTATCACAATGCACACCATTGTGCAAGTCGTTATGTGTGTTAAATATCGTACCTCCCTTCCCATCCCCAAGCCGGGAGGGGCCGTCCCATGAGCTTACGTTTGCGTATTGTTATTCCAATTCCCTATTTTGCACCCCCAAACTTCGGATGCGAAATTGAGGGAAGCCCTTAAAAAGATCGTCCTTGCGCTCCTTCCCAGTAGCAGGCGTGGTAAAAAACACTTTGAATTTGTGAACACTTTCCATGGCCTTCGTAATTCAAAATGTACCAAGACGACAACAAGCGAATGAAATCGAATCGCTATGTAGCGGGTTGGTGGGTAGTTTCAATGGTACTTTGATTAAAAAATCAACAGTTCCAACACATTCTGGCCCACAAACTGAAACCAATCGTGTGCATTAGTTTCGGAGCATGGCTTTTCCTTTCCATCGTCGTTCGTTCGAAGAAAATCGCCTTCACGAACAGCAGATAAGTGGCATAAGGAATATTAATTCACTTTTATCACTCCTTCGCCTATGAAGGCACCTATCGTCGCGACCGTTTCATTTCCGTTTGCACCATACATGTCAACTTCCGGTCGTGGTATGCACTCGTATCTCGTATATAGTGGTGGTGGATGGAGATAGTGTGCAGTGAAACTGATTTCGCATTACAAACTGTACGATGTGTGATTATTGTTAATTACATTAAATATTAATGATTTATCTTTTCATTTGTTTTTCTTTTGTCTCGCTACAGTTGTATTATCTCTGCATCAATCCAACACATAGCTGTGCATCTTTTTTGGCTAGTCTGGATCAAGAGCGGACGGAAGAGATAAGATACTTTCGATAACACCGGGTACGAGTTTTCTGCCACAAAAGCACACCAAACAAAACCTCCAAGGAAGTTTGGAATATTTCTTTCCGTATCGGCACCGCCAACGAAATGAGCAGAAAAAATGAAACGGAGCGGCAGAAGCAGATACAGGAGAAGTGCCAGATGCTGCTAACGAAGATGCTGCGGGACGATGACAACAAGTATTGCGTGGATTGTGATGCGAAAGGGCCGCGCTGGGCGTCCTGGAATTTGGGCGTTTTCCTTTGCATACGCTGTGCCGGTATCCATCGTAACCTGGGCGTGCATATTAGCCGGGTAAAGTCGGTCAATCTGGACAGCTGGACACCGGAGCAGGTGGTAAGTGTACAGAGCACGTGACACACAGTAAAAAGATCAAAAGGATAGCAGAGAAAGGTGGGAGGACGTGTGAACGGAGGGGGGCGTAAGAGGTGCCGGTTTGGTGCGCCCATGCGCCGTAATGACTGCCGTATCGCTCGTGGCCTATACGTCAATCCCGGCGTGTCTTAATTAATTGCTTTACTTCCGCTTGGTTTCCTCCCGCCTACCTGTCCGCAGGCTGTTAGCATGAGGTTTTCCAAATGATTAGGTTTTTTTGGGGAAATCGTTTTTTTTTTGTTGTTGCTGTATGTGGCACCCAGATAATCTTTGCAAGACTTGACGGGTATTCGTGTGTCGATGTTGTCGTAAAGATACGGAAGAGAATTAATGTGACCTAATCACGGTAACTAGCATTTCAAATACAGGCTTTCATGGTGTTATATGAGTTTGCAAAAAGGAACACAATTTTTTGTTTATTTACATGATTACTTGGATTTGTACGGAACATGTTTACTTTTAGTAAAAATCAAAATCGATTCATCCGTTATCGCCATTATGGCGTATACAAATCTCAGAAAGCGTATAATTGTGACTAGCAGTTTCTAATCTTGGCTATCTTTTATATTTTAGGTATCACTGGAGCAAATGGGCAATTCAAGGGCCCGTGCCGTATACGAAGCTATGATACCGGACGGCTTCCGACGGCCACAAACTGATTCCGCCCTCGAAAGCTTTATCCGGGCGAAGTACGAGCACAAGAAGTATCTGGCACGAGAGTGGGTTCCTCCGCCTGCACCGAAGGTGGACTGGGATCGGGAAATCGACGAAGAGATCGAACGGCAAAAGCGCAAGAAAAAAGCTACCTCTTCGGGAGGTGGCGGTATCGGTTCGGTCAGTGGGACTCTTTCGCTTTCGTCGCCGGCAGACAAGAAAGGTCACGGTTCGACCGGAGCGTCACCTTCGTCAACCGGCTCATCGATGGCCGCTGTGCCAAAGCTGAAAGCACCTGCCAGTAGTATGAAATCGTCCAGCCGGATCTCGGGCGTTTCTTTAAATACTTCCTCCTCCTCCTCCGCCCCCGCTACAACAACCTCCGACGCTTCCACTGCCCTGTCGTCCAGTGGGTCCGGCAGCTCCGGTAATACAAGCGCTGGAACCGACCTGCTCGGACTTTCGCTTGGTGAAGGAAATACAGCCATTAGTCACAGCAGCAGTGGTGTTAGTGCTAGCAAAGCGGCCAACGGACTGTCAGCAACAGGGAGCAGCAATGGGATGGATCTGCTCGAGCGCAAAAATACCGACACGGACGATCTTGCAAAGGTGGAGGCTGACTTTTTCAATCAATCCGGTCCGGGCAATGGAGTGGACGCTAGTGGTAAGCTTACGAAGGATAAAATTATGGCACTGTACGGTTCGGCACCGAGCGCGGTGGGACCGCCAGTTAGCAGTGGATTCGGTGGTCCAGGTTTCGGTGGATTCCAGCAAGCCGGTAGCACATTTCCGCCCGCTGCTAATGCACCGGCCGCCACAGTTCCGTTCAATGGTGGCATGATGTCAACGAACGCATTCGGTGCATTCCAAACGTTCCCGGGTCTGAACGGAGTCCCGGGTGCCGGTGCTCCGGGACAATATCCCATGATGGGTGGTGCTGTGGCCCCACCACAGATGGTGTACAACAATGGGGGTGTAGCCGCACCGAACATGATGGCTGCCGGTTCCATGTTTACCGCACAGTCAGGTGCACCTGCGCACGGAATGGTTCCTCCGTACGGTGCGATGCCACAATATGGTGCCGGCTTTCCACCGATGGTCGGTATGCCGCAACACGGACAAGCAATGCCCGCTGCAGCCGCTTTTGCAAACTTTCCTAAGGCCGTCCCTCAGCAACAGCAACAGCAGCAACAGCAGCAGGACAAGCTAAGCAATCAGTTCGGTACCATGAATCTACGGGACGTGTGGCAATAGAAGAAGAGGTGCTTCGGGAGAGGCCTCTGCTAGGCTACGAATAACTTATCTATCTGTATCCACCAGCATCATCAATCCCTCCCCTCCACCCCCTCCCCATCCGGCCAAAACAGATTAACTAGCGATGCAAAATCGTACGTAGAAACTACGACTAAACTATCATAGGAAAGGTTAAGACGATGATAGGGCAATTACTTATTTAGCTAAACGAAAAAAGAAAGTAAAACAAAACAAAAAAAAACTATGGAAAGCATATAGAATCACAAATATATTGGTAGGATAGTGTGGACCGAGAATGGACTGGACGGCATATCCGTGTCGACTGTAGCCATTCGTTTCGGAATGATATCCATTATGCCCAAGATTCGTTTCCAAGGGTATACATTATTTTCTTCCTAGCTCGGTTGGCCTTTCGGTTCCGACAGTAGTTCCGACAAGAGTTAGTTAGACTGGGTTCGATGAACCACGTCGTATATGTGCATGCGGTGGAAGCTGCTGCAAAGAAACACAGGGACAAGACATTTACCAAGAGGAAGGGAGACGGGCAACGCAGGAAGCTATTTTGGACAATGTGTAGTTATTGAAAGGGGCGAGACACAAAGAGCGTGTGTGACCGTTGATCAGGCAGATAGGAGCATTGGACTTGTTTGTTTCCGAGTTTGTTTGTTTGTTTTTTTTTTTTTTATTTTAAATGGCTACACTGCTAACTAATGGAGAAAAGTATATTATGGTATTATATTACATCGCAAGTTGAATGTTGGCTGTGTGTGGCAGCAGAAGGTGCGCGATCGTTCGTTGTAGACGATACATATATTTAGTAGATAACGGAAGCGAAGAAGCAAACAAATCTGTCAATGAAACTAACCCATGTGCAAGAATCGTTAGGTAAGGATGCAATCGTAATCGTCTACGTATACACACTGGCACGTATGGCACGAGGGAAGAAGAGAGAAACCAGATGTACAATCTGTGCGGAGGTGTATGCACAAGTTTTAAGTCTTCTGTTATGTTCATTGTGTAGAAACTAATTAATTACCTTCCTTCCTTCTGATACTTTTATCATCTGGAAACCAAACTGCATTATTTCCACTAAATTTCCACTATTTCTGAGACCACCATAACCTGAACAAATTGGGAATTTTGTTTGAAAACGCGATCGGTGTACACTACCTCCATCTGTATGTCAAGGTTTGAAGCTTCTGCATACTCCCTAGCACACGTTGATACAGCCTGCGTGTAGAGTATTCTATCGGGATATAGTATATGTATGAGATTTAATATATGTAAAATGAAGTGCCGGTGGCTTGAGCAAAACAATGATACTAGAAGGAAACCACAGCATAGCGGATCGTCAGGTGTAATTGACTGTAACTCTAGTGAAATGGCGGCAACACAGAAAGTGTAGTGTTGCCCTCTTCAGTAACGAACGCATGAACGCTGCGAAGTGTTGTATTTAGTTGTCGGAATAAATCGATCGATTTCGAAACACTTGCATATACATATTTGTGGCTGTGGAACTAAAGTGAGAACCGATAAAATAGTTTTCCTATCCGGCAGACCTTTTCAACACTCAATCGAGTACCTGCAAGAAACACACACTTCAATTGAACGCACTATTTGCGGTTTTCGGGTTTATTTCTCAAAGTATTTCTTTGTATCTTGTCTTGCAAATATATCAGTCCTACCAGCCAGAGTACCGGTAGTACTGAACACACCTTAGACGAGGCGCTTAAAAATATAATTAGTTTTAAAGAGTAAATTTTTACCACACTAGTTGTGTAGTGCGCTCCATTTCCCGTGGTCTAAAAGCTGCCCAACCCGAGCGGTTTTCGGCCAGGCCACTGTTCCTTGGCATATTTCTTCTTCTTGGGTTCGTCTGACGTGTCGGGTTGTTTTTCGCCCGCTTTTGCTAGAAATAAGGTGTTTTTAAATAAGAATGGTTGTCACATTTCTATT
>STHB01000010.1:22866479-22889421 GCA_018908115.1 Anopheles rivulorum
CTGCTGCTGCTGCTGCTGTTGGGCGAGTGGCAAGAGTGATGCCCGAGAAAACCAGAACCGCGATCGCCGATTACCATTCCGGGGGCCCAGCTATCTTGGTGTCCCCTTTTTTGGTCGGTTGCTGGTCGGTCGCAAATGAGTGAGCTTGACTGTCGGTTTTGCGCTGGCAAGGTGCATTTTTTGGAGTCGTGCCACCACGAATGCCGATGCAGGAAGCGAATGTGGATTGTAATGTACGTGTAGTGAACAAAATGCACCCAGCAAATCCGGCAAATGCCTCCACTGGGTGTGTGTGTGTGTGTGTATAATTGGCGTGACAGTAGGTGAGCAGTTTTGTTGTTCAGATGATGAATAGGGTTTGTGGAATTTGCCCCATCCCTGTACGATCAGCTGACAAACTCTGTTAAGTGTTGTGCACGCGTGGAAATAATCGACAACGGAACGTCACGAGAAGATGCATTCCTGTCAATCACGACCGATTCCGCCCGACCCCGATGTGGCTGTGTGTGCCGATCGAAACAGGTTGTACCATTTTCTGTTTTTATATATTTCTTCTCGCTTTTTGCACACATTTATGCATCGTTTGTTTGGTGATATTGCCGACCGTTTTACGACCTGTGCGTCTTTTCGGATAAAGGAAGAGCGTAAGGTTGGCAGAATTTTATATCTCGCTTCTCGCGCATTTCGCACATTTGTTCATTTTGGGGCCGTTGGGGGCTGACTTTTGTTCGATCTTTTTACTGCTACCCCTGTCAATTTCGCTTCGTTCCTCCCTGTAAGCCCCCAGCCCTTCTCTGCACCATCGGTTAAGCACGCGTCCGAGGGCAAGGTAATAAAATTGATTTTTATTCAAATGCGAATATGGTAAGCCGCTGACTACGCACACCCACGGGCACCGGGGAGCTCGTTTCGCATGTTTCTTTGTTTAATCCGCGCCCAGCCTGCTAGCTGCTTTTCGGTTTAGCCAGCTCTCCCCCCGCCCTTCCCGATGCAAGGGGGATGAGGTGGGTTGGGACGAATTGCCGCGAACGACCTGCCGGAAGGCCAGCTACAGGGTTCGGGCAGGGGATTTATCGAGCGGATTATACCCGGGATGCTTTCAAATTGGCAACTTGATCTGCTGTGGCCGCAATGTACGGCAATGTCTCTCCATAGTAACCTTCGATTGAGAGGTTTCAATTGGATTCGATAAAACAAACACTAAAGTTCCCAGTGTGTCGCTCAAGAATAAACAGCTCTTTACGGAAAAACAAGAACAACAAAAAAAGAGGATGGAATATAAATTGGGCATATATATTCTAATGCACCTTATGGTCTCTAGCGCCGCTGTTATGTATGGCTGGAGTTTTCGTTATAGGTGGAGATTACGATAAGAATGTGCGCTTATCGTGCAAAGCGATAAAATATTTCAACTAATTCATTGTATTGTTTCTCATGACGGATGTTTCAAAGGGAATTCTATTCTATTTTGCCGTTTTTTTTTCAAGACAACAAAAACGAACCAATTAACGCTAAACGACGATGTACTACTTGATATGCAGGGTTATATAAAAGACGAAAACACTTAACATTAAACGATCGTTGTGGCAATCCATTATTAGTTAATAGCTGGTTTAAGCAAGGACATTAAACATGTCTATTTTTGAACCATCTTTCGTGATACAAAAATTTACTTTAATATCACTCAAGAATATAGAGATGGCATTACCCGTCAAAACAAAATAATGCTTTATTTATCAATATATCAAGTTATACTTGAAATAAACAAATCAATCTATATTGTGGGTGTATTAGGGTAAAAAAGCGATACTAACTGTAAAAATAAGAGGAGAATATAAACTCTGATACGTGGTATTGTGTATTTATGTTACACGTTTTGAAATAGAAAGGATATCCTAATTGTCTTGTACCTTACTCTGACTGCTGTATTAACTTTACGACTACCAAAGAGCAATAAGTTGCCGCTATGTACGCTAGTTAGAAGGAAAACCCCAGTGTCAGTGTTTGTTTATGATGTTTCGTTACGTTAGTGTTCCTGGTGCTAAATGGAGGTTTATCGATTACCTGTAACCATTCTTTTTACGAACTCACGCACCATACCTAAATAAGACTTGCGTCTAGTGTTCTCACTCTCCTCTTCATTTGCTTGTTTGTGATAGGTGCGGTTACATTTGAATATCGGATTTTGGCGGTTACTCATGAAATGGTTTCTCAGATATGCCGGAATAGCTTTATTCGCTTCGACCGGCTATTAGGTTTTACGAACTTATTTGCGAAACCGGGTCTCGTCGCGCGGCCTGTGTATACCCCACGCCTGCAAACATGACCTTTTTCACGTATTCGCATGTTATTTTCGGCCTGCGTTCGGTTCGGACCGTCTTCTTGTAAGACTTGGACAAATATTGTTCTATCTCTTCAACCGTACGATTGGAAGTGAAATCGGGAGAGATATAGAAGGAGGGGATTGTAAAACACACTACAGACCGATGACTAATTTGTGTTGCCAAAATGTACCGAGCCCCTCCGTAGCGAGTTATGTGACAAGTAGTTTTCTTTTTTGGTTGGTTTTTTTTTGGTGCGCGTTGTACGGACCAACGACTCTACTTCTGCGTGTTGATGAGGATTTGCGTGTTGATGCAAAAGTTTGATGACCGATCCGTGGACATACTTCGCCCCAAAATGGGAGGGAATAATGATCTTGAATCTTGAGTGAGCGACCGGCCTCCTACTATTCCTTGGGTTAGTAGTGTCCATGGATTGTCATGAGTCATACTGACAGGCGTTTCAATGCTGATCGTTAACTCGAGTTTCCTTACCAGCGAACAGTTTGCTGAATCTTAATCTGAATTATTGAATGAATGAATTTTTATTCTCTTGATTTCTTCTACAATATTATTTTCATCAAGAATTACCAGAAAGTCAGTTGTGAAGTTTCTGTGTTACGCCTAAAAGTTCGTTTTAAATCTTTTCCATCCCCATTTGGAACGAGTTACGCTTGCATCACCCTGTAGAATGTCAAACATCTCGGCGTGACGTCACAAGGTTGACAGACGAGAAGGTTACATGATCGCTCAGCAATCAGCATAGTGAAGGAGTGAGTAAAAACAAATCAGAAGCAAAAAAAAAAAACATTCCACCATTTTGCCACGCCATCAGCGAGCAGATAGATCATCGTGCACTAATAAGGAATGTCGATGGCGTCGTGCCTCTTGCAAAGCAGTCGAACGACAATGGAGAACTGTGCAATGCAGTAGGCAGGGGTAGTCTGGTGAAGAGTGGTGGTTTGGGGTATTTGTTTTGTTTGGTTTGGTTTGGTTTTTTTGTCCTCTGTGAAGACTACTCCCTCTAAACATTTCGGTGCTCCACAGCCCCAGAAGTCAGCTGTTGTTGTCACTCGAACGACATAAGGGGCCGGTTTGAATCACAAACCACAAAAAGAGGCTGCTGGCACTCGATGGCGACGGCTCGTACAAAGAGTGGCCACTCTAAAAAGACGCCACGTTCGGTTCTCACAAAACGAGGAGACCTGCGAGTGAAGCAAACCGAGAAAAGAAATCATCGCATTGCAGTAGCCGTAGACCATTTTCCATTTTTTGGCTTCTGTGGCGCTGAAGACGATGATGATGATGTGATGTGATAATGATCACGGCAGCTCCCAGGTTTCGATCCCATCATTTATTTCGCCATTATGCTGACGATCGTGTCACTACACACCCACTTAACCTGAAGGAATAACAAAAAGAATAGTTTTCTCAAAGAAGGTGGTCAATACCAAGCCCCCGCTTCAGGTGACGTAAGTAGTCTCTTAATGCGATTCGTTTGTGGGGCTCTTTGATTCGTTTAATTTATTCTTACGAACGATCCTTACAACTATTCGTTTCGGAGGTCTACTTAAATCATACAAAAAGTGATTGGTGGTTCACGTTGGCAATCGATAAAACCCGTCAGAGAAAGTGAGTTACTTCTTCCCCAACTCAATATGAGTCCAATGGCACTGTCCTTTCGTTCAGGGGTGAGAACCGTTGCGCTGGGGGTGTTATAAACATGATTTGGAGATTTCCCTGTAGTTCTCTTGTACATTCATGTATTCATGTCGGAATGCCGGATCTTTAAATACGAATCTGGATCGTGAAGAGCTAACGAGCTTTATATATATATTTCTTGTATTAAAAGTTGACTGTCAACTGAAAAACGATGAAAGTAGATAAATCTCTACTGTTGAAATAAACTTTGAATAATTGTACTTAATAATACTACCAAACAGGCTTCGATTGGTTGCTATTCCCTGCTTTAGTAAATCTTTATTATGTCCCTGGTATCTTCAAATAGAGGACTTTACTCAACCCCGAGCAGCAATCGAGAAGTTTCCCACTTTTCCGGCCGCTGACATTTACACACGGCCCGGGACTATCCTCACCTCGTTCGTTTACCGTGTGGCACCGGTGCCACAGTTCATTCTCTCCCGGCGGTGGCCCCATTGTCATCCCGAACCGTCAATTCTTGACTTTTTGCCGAGTTATCTCTCTGTTGTCGCTTGTTTCCGCGAAGCCCTAGTTCGAAGTTGCGACAGCAACCCTTCGGATTGGCTGTAGAAGGAAGTGTGTGCCGCAGGTCGTTACACTTTTGTATGACGTTTACATGGTTTCGTCGCACAAGACCCGTGTGCGGTGAAGTGCAAAGTCCTCGGTGCATTTCTCGTTCCCGATTTGAAGTCCTATTTTTTCCTACCGTGCCTTACATTGCCAGTGATTGGTGTGTGTGTGTGTGTGTTGAGGAAAATGCTATTGTTTATTTTTTTTCCATTTTTTTGGGGTGCCATGGCGCTCGCCTTCCTTGATCGGGTTCTATTTTTGGCCGGTGGGCACTATTACCCTTATTGCCGTAATTCGTGCTTATTTTTGTCAATGCACCTTTCTGACTAATGCTGGTTGAGGAATGCGTGTAGATCTCTAATGGTTGGGTAATTTTGGTTTCACAATTGTAGGAAAATAAGATTTAAAAAACATCATTAGGTAATTCTATTGCTCACTCTACTGCTTCTTCACGTTAGATTGTTGGAGTTAAGCTGTAAATCAAAATGTTGTTGCTTGTTCCTCAATGTGTCTGCTAATGCTTAAATTCGCTTCAATTCCGAACATAATTTTCAAAATGTAATATTTTCTTCAAGTTTTTTTTTATGACATAAAGTTCCATTATGCCTTGGGTGTAATATTCCCTTGGGTGTAATATTTCATGTATATTTTCAAGGGTTCACATTTTATTTTGTTGTCTCCATCGCAATCGCATCGCAGATAAGCAACGATAGAATTTTGCGTACGCATCCGCTCCGTCTATCTATACCCAAAATGAAGCTTTCCCACTAAATGACGTCAATCGACGACAATCCTGATTCCCGTGTAAGGGACAGATGGAAGCATCCGCTAAATGGTATCGATCGGTGCGATTTCTTTTTCTTCTACCACATAATCAAAAAGGAAACACAAATATGAATGATGAGCATAGTTTTCGGGTGTGGTAATGTGGTGAAAACTCATCGCTCATTCACACTTAGCAAATACACGCCATACACGCTCGAAGAGTGCATGAAGGAAGTACCGGTCGGTATATGGTATTTTGGTAAAATCCGGAAGATATCGTTTTCTTCGCCAGTGTATTAAATAATGTGGCAAATGAGGAATAACACAGGGGTATTATTGAGCACGTACAAAAAACACACACACACACCCCGGTAGAAAATATGTCTCGAAAATTTCCTTGTTGCTGCAACTGTTGAGGTGCGGCTAAATGGTGCAACCTAGGACGTAAGGAAGCTTAAATAAGCAGCTAAGCACGTACGTTTGTTGGTCTTTAATTTTATCTGTTGGCGTTGTGCTTGGAGCTTTCCTTTAAACACGATTGCACTGGCAAACCTACGTACGATTTTGGGTCGCTGTCGTGTAGTGCTCTACGAGATGGGGTACAAAACAAAAAGTATCTTCGTTATCTCTACTGCGTCTGCGGATGGAGGTTTAAAAATTGCCAAACAAAAAACTTTAAACCAATCTTTATAGCAGACATGTTGGTGGTTTTGTCTAATTCGGTTCGGCGAAATGTTTACCTTTTACGAAAGTTAAGGTATATAATGTAGCTCAATTTTTATCAACATCTGGTAACATTTTTTCTCGCAAGTTAAAATCCTGCCAGAATACTTCCTGAAAAGTCCTTTGGATGAATTTATTAACATATTGTTTTACCACATCGTTCATACAGTGATGACGTACGCAGGAACATAGAATGGTGGTCGCAATCGACCCAGGGAAGAGCAGAGAAGGTAATCCTTGAATATGCGATACCGAAAGCCACCCTGAAGCCACTCCAGCACAGCCAAACGTAATCGGTTCGTGGTACATGGGGGTTGGGAAAGAAAAAAGATGTCTGCTGCGGCATAGACAACGGTGGATTGTGAAGCTTTGCATATTTTATGAATTTTCGTTTCGTGTTGAACTGGGTGCCTTTTAGGTGGTTCGTTTTGTGTATTTGCTATTGGCGGCGCATACCTGTTCGGGTGCTGGCTCGCTGTTGAAAAGAAGGAAGCATTTTCCAACATTTTCCTTCCCTCGGTGTGAAGTGGACACACAGATTGGGCGGAAGGAAACATTTTGCTACGTACACAACACCGAGTAAAACAAGAAGGCAAATACTAGGAACGGTAGGGAGAGGTTGTAGAGAGGTTTGGTTTGGTGGTTCCTGCCTTTTGTGTATCTCTATTGGGAAATCGATATTTCCTGTCAATTTGAGGTTTGCAAATCTGCAAAGAACTGCAACATTCCGCGATACCCGGTCATTGCTTCGTTGTTGTCAGTCGTAGAAAAAATAAATAAATGGACAAGCGAGCAAGCATCAAACATCGGGTGGTGACTGCCCAACTGCAGCCGGTGTCATGGTGGTGGGGTTGAGTTTGATTATTTAATGTGCTAAATCTGGTACCACTCGGGAATTTACCCATTCCTGCCGGAAAAGATCGGCCCAAAAAACGACCCGGATGAGTTTGTGGTGTTATAAAATGAATAGGAAAAACTGGTGCATAGGTTGGCGGCAGAATAAAGATCATGTGGAAACATTTGCCCACACGAACCAACGGGATTCTTGAATGTGGAGGGGGGGGGGGGGGTTTGTAAACGAAAACACGTGAAATCTGGTTCAAGTTCCTTGGTGGAGAGTGAAAGCCGGCAACCATTAGCCATCATCATTCGGATCGCAAGATTGACACATGATGCAGCCAGTGACAAAATCTCGGTGGAAAAGATGAAGCAAGCGAGATTTTCCAACCACGCTCACAATCTACTACGACGCGGTTCTAAATGATTCGTCTACTTTTTTCTATGTGTGTTTATCCCCTTGGGGAACCGGAGAGAACTCATGTTTGTTTTTTTTTTTGTAATCACGGCACACGATGTTTGTACGCGCCGTTTTAAATCGAACCTCCGGATGGTGCGTAGAAATTTTCCTCTGACATATTTTTCCGACCGCGGCTTGTTTGTTGTTCATTAGAAGAGCATATACGTGGCAAGGGCAGCAACGAAAGAAGCTAAGGGCAGCCAAAAAAAAAACAAAATGAGAACAACGTCGTTGTGTGTTTTGCAATGGGGACGAGAACGTTGCCATTTGTCGATCGTGTGCCAAATGGGGTTTTCCCGCCGCGTTTGGGGGAGGATAAAATAGGAATTTTCTCGACCATTGAGTCGACCGTCAAAACTCTCGCCATATGGAACAACGAATGGGTGAAAGAGGGTTCCATTTGAGATGGATCTTTTAACCGATTTGTTGACCAGTCCCAGGTAAAATGAAACGACGCAACAAAAGCGACCCGATGTGTGTTTGGCAGTGATCCGCTTTTACCACTAAGCTGTATTTAAACACACTGGGGTGTTTATTTTCCTTACAAAATTTCGCTGCTTGCATGCCAAGAAACTGTGTTTGGCTTGTGTGAAGTTGAACACACGAACAGGCAGATTATTTTTTTATGTTTTGTTTTGAGTTTTTGGCACCATTTTTGCACTACATTATGGCAAAATTTGTAGTGATTGTTTTGCGAAAACACACAGAATGCTGCTGATGTATAATAGATGTTTTATTCCTGGTTATTTGTGGGTGATGATGGATAGGACACTTCCGCGACTTGAAATTCTTGTTTGAATGCTTATAATCATGTATCAAACGAATGAAGTATGAATTGACGTTTTGTTGTCAATTCTTGCTTTATATCGCTAAGTTTATATCGTGCTAGACAGTGAAAACAACCAACACTGAAGTGTCCTGTTATGAGAGCCGCTCTTCAAACATAAATGGCACCATACTCCCATCATCAAACATGCTCCATTACCAAATTCTTAGAACACTAGAGGGAGCCATTCTCACATGATCTCACGTTGACAGAGATTATTTAGAAGGTTTTCATCGCTGGCAAACCGTTTACACTGCTGCACCCCCATCGGTATTGAGCTGTGTACACTTGAAAGTTGTTTTCCATTTCGTGGGTTTTCTTCCCCGCTGGTGCATAACAAACTAACGCAAACGTGGCGGCGGTCTCTCAAAAGAGCTGCCGTTTTTGTCTTTCAAATTCACTTTCAAGGCACGTTTGCAACAAGAACGAAAACGACGGCTCGTGGAGTATGAGGCGATTTGTGTTGATGGTCGTAGTGGGGGAACCGGGCACTGTGGAACCAGCCGCCGGGTGTACTTCTCACAGCACTGGAATGCACCCGTGTATGCACTCGTCACGATACGCTGAAAATAGATGCAATTAATTTCTGCTGCAACGGTGTGTGCGTGTGGTGTGCGCGGCTGTGCGAAACACTACACCGGTTGATTATTAGGCTAGCTTTGGAGACAGGTTTGAGTGAGGGTTTGCCGTACTGTGCCACAGTAGGTAGTGTTCTGTTCACGGAATTTCATCTCGGGTTGTTTTGTTTTTTTGTGTTCGCTTGGTGACTAAAACTAAGCAAGTTTAATAAATAGTAAACACATAGTGTTCGGGGTGTCACAAATCACTTTTTTCCCCCCGCAGTACAGTCTTGCATCTAACGTTGTGCGTGAAGTGGTCGTAGATAAGATAATGTATCAGTTTTTATGTTGCACTAAAAAAACAACGCTGAGATAAACAAATGGAACGCAAACGAACAAACGCCGTGTAACCGTCGTTTTTCTTCTACACCTTCAATTGCCATTCGGCCAACAGTGAAGGCGCGCGCTTAACGCCGGCAAACACAAACGTACGCCGCCCAAGCTTCAACAGTGCACAACCAAACGGCTGCCAACCAACCAGCCGGTAGTATTAAATGCAATTTTAATTAACCTCACAAACTATTCGAAACATTTGCCATTTAGTCGTGGTTGAGTTAGGTGCAGCTGCTGGAATCGGGTAGAGTGGAAGCAAACTGTTGGGCGAGGATAGACACGGGTACGGCTTTTCACTGCGCCACGTGGCACAGCGAAGGGATGGCGAACATATTTGCTCAATTAGTGGTTTAAAGATGGTTGGAATAGTTACGGCCGTTTTTGAAAACGGCCACAATACGAAGTAACGCTTCCCGTGAGACGTTACAGGCGGAATGGAGTTACCTTGATTCTAGCATTTTTTGTGTGTGTGATACATTTCATTAGCTTGTGTACGGTTAGAAGAATTCGTAATATATAACCTTTGACAGGTCCCTCCGCAAAGCAAAGCGTACGATTTTGTCAAGAAAAAATTATTTTATTGACTGTAAATGGCATTAAAACATGTACAAGTTTCATTATACATTTGGCCAGACGTTTAAAGATTATTATATCGATAATTAAAATTATTACGACCGGTAAAATCTGATCCCATAAATTCGTTTAGCATGATGTGCTGGTAACAATGTGTATGTGTCTTCTTATTTGCCAAAGGTCACGATTTGTTGGTCTTTCGCATACAGCACTAATTTGTGGTCCGTACGAACCTTTTAGCCTTTTTTGTTGTTGCATCAACCGCCGAGATTCGACAAGACTTTTTTTTTTTGGTTTTTTTAAAGAAGTCTTGATACATGACGACGGGACGGCGTTTTTTTTTTCTCAACAGCCTTCCTCAAAAACCGCCATTCAAAAGCGATGTTTTACAAGCACAGCCATTATTTTGCACCGACATGTACGGTGCGTCCTTTGTTTCGTGCGCGTGTTGTTTGTTTTATTATGTTTGATGAACTTTTTTTTTTGTTGCTTCCTTCCTTTCTGTCCGTCCCATCCCTTTGCACAAATGAATTAGCTTTAAATCGCGAAGGAAGAAGTGGCGCGTGCCGTGGTAATAATGATACAGTGCGATGATCTGTACGTGCGTTGCGAGATTTTCTTTATGTTTTGCTGTTGCGGCTGTTAATAACAATAATTGGGCAGATCGAAGCTTAATCGTGCGGTCCGCTGCTGATGCTTCTGTTGCTGCTGCTGCTGCAACACAAACACTCACACACCCTCGCTAGAGATGGTTCGCTGATTGTGAATAATCATGAAAAAATTAGCGCCTTCTTCGCGCGCTTCGTTCGCGTGTTCCATTTTAGGTGTGAGGAAATCATAGAAACAAGTGTAGCAAAAAATCGGCCACACCTTTTGGTTGGTCACAGGAAAAAAAATCAGATGAATTAAATTACCTAGGTAAAGTGCGGGGGTTTTTTTTTCTTCTTTTGGTGGAGATTTAAATTTTGTTAGCCAAACATACGCTTCACTGCTGTGAATTGGGAAAAAAAGCGTAGAAGAAAACTTATCTCACTGCAGCAGCCGTCTCACTGCTGCACTGAGTGCTGTGAGCGGTTTGTCTCATTTCGTTGCTCACCTTGCGCGGTTAGCGGTGAATAACGAAGCATAATTATCGCGTATCATTTTCACACCATCGACACAACCTTTTTTGCCGCGGCGTTTTGGGTGGTGGATTTGCGGTAAATGTTATTTTTTTTTTTATGTGCCACTGTACAATCATTTTCAGCACACAGCAGAAAGCAGGGAAAACGGCGAGCTTTAGTTGATGCTGGTGCAGCAACAAAACCCAACCCGGATTCATCTCTTACCGCCAATGGAGACACGAATTACGGACGTTTTCTTGCGTCGGTTGTATCACGTGCTTTCGGCGTAAATTGCTCTTCTTCAACATGGAAGCATAACTGTTGGGTGGAAAATTACGTTCTTCCTTCCCCTTTGCGCTTTTGGCCATCTTTCGCGAAGGTGCAAGAAGACCCGATCTTGCCATCATCAACAGAGGTAATGGCACTCGGTGTGTACGCGTAAATGAAGGAGATGTTGTCTACAAGAAAAAAATATATATATATATGTATATGTTGGTCAGTGTGTTACGATGTTATGTGCAGAACCGATGATGAAAAGTACGATGTGCACGTGTATAAAGAATGCAACTGCAACCTTGCGGCAGCATACGTGTTTGGCAACGCGTACGGTCGAATTATGATCTCATTGTCAGGTGTCAGGAAAATAATTACTTCATGTTGCAATGCGAACCGCCAGTAATGATGTGTTGAAATGTGTGTTTAAAAATGAAACAACATGCGGTAATAACTTTAATGCTGCCACCAAGAGTTGTGGACATACCTTGTTCGGTCCTTCCTTGTTCGACTTCGACTGACTGAACGAACAAGAAATCCGTGTTTACGGAATCATTCCAGCAGTGATTCAAGGTATGATAAAAAATACAATTTATTGTGACACCTATGCGGCAAAGTGACGAAAAACCTTAGTTCAGATGCCTACTCTTTGCACTAGTCTTAATTAAGTCTCCCTGCCCACGATTGGTGCGATAACATGAAAGGGTGTTGTTTTGTTAACAGTCGCAGCCTCCATAATCCATAAACTGAGAGTCCATCAGCGAGGCTCGCCGTGTATAACCGTAGATAGGCATCCAATTTGTTATGAATCCTTGTCGATCTCTAGCACCCTAGTAGGATCATTTCACCTAGCTGTGGGGAACGCGATCGCTAATATTCGAGAAGCACAGCCTCTGGTAGCAGTTATGATGGGCAGCAAACATTCACATAAATTGCGCATAATTCCCTTGAAGCTGCGTGACTCGTGCCGTGCGCACCAAAGGGTAATGTTAATGGAAGTTGCTACATTGAAGCTCGTTGTATGAACAGGGTGCTAAACAGTCGATTTATACCCTTCCAGCGAATGTCATCTGCGAGTGTCGTTACACGTGGGGAAGGTACCCTTTTTTCTTTTTTTCTTGTCTTGGCAAGTCTGAAGGATAGAATATTAATGCTCTGTACATTATAGTGTGTCGATCGATTGAAAACATGTAAAATATCGCAAAGGAAAACCAGTGTTTTCTATCTGCGCACTATCTGCCAAAAAAGGGAAGTAAAATTGGTGCAAATTTTACGACTGAATATTTGGAACTATTTATTCCAATTGAACGAACGAACGCGACATAAGAGCGTCTTCCGGAAGGGAAAGTCGGACCTAAATTCCATGCCGGCAATCAACCGTTGATTTACCGCTCGGCACTGTCTTCAGCATTGCAAGTTCCACTTCAGTTCATTTTCGTTCCAATTTCTTGTCACTGAAAGGGAATAGGTAGATTAAAGCAAATGAAAAATAAGCAAATCGAAATGAGCAGCAGTGTGGTGAATGGGGAGGGGGGGGAGTCGTTTGTTCACAAGAATTGACGCACTTTTGGCGGAGATACGACGCTGTGTGTCGCGTGGGAAACGCATTCGCTTCAAGCGAAAATGGTCCCGCGTGACAGATTCCAACGCGCGCGCGCACGCGTACACACACTCGACACCTTTTGCGTAAGTTTACGACGGCGTAAATGACGCCTTGCTGTGTCTAGTGGCGCCTCCATGCGACGGTTATGTGCTGGGGGGTTGAATGAGGTTTTTTTTTGTAGCTTTTTCTTCCTACATCCATTTTTGCTTTTGGTTCGGCTGTGGCCGCACACAGTTTTGGAAGCGGATATGGTGGTGCGCAGATCTGTATTAGTGGAGAAAACTAGTAGGAGCAAAAAAATCCACATTTGGAAAAAACATTGGTGCGACATGGAAGAAACAAATGGCAGGACAAGCGTGTGGCGCACAGACAGAGCTCGTACGCGCGGCAGTATGTCCAGCAGACATGACTTTTCACGGGTTTAAGCGTTGCGCTTTAGATCTCTATTTCCCCGCCCCATTCGCAAAGCCTAAAGGGATGGTTGGTGCTGCTTGTGTAGATAATTTGCTGTATTTTTAATGTGACACTGGCTGTGACACTGTTCGTGCCGTTGTCGGAGCTGTCGACGTCTGTTTTCGGCGTTAGCTATCCATCACTTTGCTATAGGTAGTAGTCCATTCTGTGTTGGTTAGTTGTACGTTGATGCTCCCAAAACGGGTGAATTCTACGCACACGGTAAAGATGAACTGAATCATCTCAAATAATCATCTCAAGAATAAAACAAAAAATCAAATATTTTTAACGTAAAAATTGGAAAGCATGTTTTAAAATTATAATATTAATAACTGCAGGTCAAAACAACCAAAATAATTGAACGTTCTATTTTGGTGCCGTGACCAGGAACTTATTCGTAACTTCGGCCATTGGATGACCAATTTACACAAGAAATAAGTTCAATTCTCTGTAAAGAAAAAAAAGTTTAAAATTAAAAGCAATAATTTTGTTTTCTCTTCAAATTCAACAAACTATACAAACCTCTACCTGAAAGGCTACTCTCGGTTCATCATCCGGGTGAGTCATTTTAGTAGCGCAATATTGATTTTTGCCATGCTTTTCCGGGTTTCCCCTGGACGGGAAGGATATTCGGACGCTGGTTGTTGTGCAATGTCGATTTGATGGCAGGGATGAGATCATTCAACCTCTCCGATATAGACACTGAATACTGTATCATCATAGCTATAGGAAGAAGTGGAAGCGTATAGTGACTGGTGGATGGTTGGTTTCGGCGTCAGCAGCCCGTCAGAGAATGATGCTTCTATTAGCGCCAGACGCTTGGTCTAGACATCCGCATCGGTTGTGCTGTCGCAGAGTTCCGGTTTGCTCTTTCACTCACCCTTTGGCTGGAATGGATCATACGGATGGAGAAAGGGTGAAGGTTAAATGTTTGGTTGAGTAAGAGAAGCTATGAACTGCTCATGAATCAATTTAAAACATTGGGATTGTCAAGGTATTTGCAATATTTTGCTTTTGAGAATGGAACTAATGAAAACATCAACGCAACTTACAACACTTACCTGCTGAAAAAGCTTTACTCGTCGTATTTTACATTCACAAATACACTAGCACACGTACTGTTCGCGACAAGTTAAACTCCACGCCATCAACTTCCCCTAATAAATATTTTATTCCAAATACTAAGCCACTTAGAAAACGTAGGGGGAGTTTGAGTGCGTCGCCAAAGCCGGAAGTTCTATTTGTTACGATTGCCTACAGCTTTCATTATTCGTGTGCAGCGAGGTTAGCCGGCATGAAAATGAGGACATTCCACGCATACTATTTGGTTCACTGTTACGACGTTCATGTTCAGGTGAAGTATGGAATACGTTAGTTAGGTGCCCAAAGGTGTCGTGACACAAACCCTCTACGTTTGCCGTTCAAGCGTTCATAAACACATCATGTAATGGGTTACGATGTAGAAATGGATGGGTGGTGATGAAAAGTGGTCGTAAGAAAAGGGAAACCGAATTACAATTCTAGCTTTCGATTTCACCCTAGATTGAAGGAAGAAGTGCATTGGACGTAATAATTCACCCCAGAAACCCCCGAGTGCCGTTTCAGAAGGTAAACGTCACAGGATTTCTTCCGTTCGGACGAGTAGTATTGGATGTCTTACTTATGTGCCATAAGCGCTCACAAATGGGGGTGAGCTAGGGTACAGTGCTCAGTAAAAATAGCGTATATTTCGTCTATTTCGTGTGCTTCTTTTTCATTTTATAAAATATTTTTTCCACCCCTAAGGTAAGTGCTAAATACAAGGGGATTTGATGGCTACTTCCAGCAACTTGCAAAAGTATTGCGAATTTCTGGCATGGAATCGATTACCTTTGTGGACAAAAAAATATGGACAACTTGTATTCCTCCAGTGTTGTGTGCGGTTTTCGGCCTAAGGATAGGGAAAGTCCCATCCGGAGCACCATTACTAACACCATCCCCTATCATAGTTTAATGGTAATGTCACTTACATTGGCAAGAATTGATGGGGCAGAGTTGGTTACCCTACAGACGTCGTAGGGGTAAAAATATAGCTAATGCACTATCGTACTCACCTAAATGGCGTGTTTAGCCAGTTCGCTTGTGTATAGGAGGGTGAACCATTTCATTGATTTGATAATGTTTTTGTCTCTCGAGCTGGCACAATCGTTGCCACCATACGCTGTCACCAGTCGTTGCTTTTTGCGAGGGTCAAGGCGACCATAAAATTCACCATTAAACCAAGGGTGCCACTTTCGCTACTTTCCTGCGAAGGGGCATTTTCATTGCTGGTCATATATCAGTCAGCTGCAGGAAAGTGCAGCAAAAGTGTTTCTTCCCTTACGCCCTCGGTCTAGTAGTAAAAGAGGTATTCTGAAATTTATATCCGTCAATACTGCATGTGAGAGCCAAGGTTTGCACGCTGTATACGGTCGTGCTGTTTTGACGTGCTTGAACGACTTACTATTTGACCATCCCAGATACAACGCATTGATAAATAACTAAATTCACCTTTCAATAGAACACATGCATACTAATTTCCGTCTGCAGAGCTGGCAAAACTTATAATAGCTTTTTTGTCATGCTCGTGCAACCACTTCGTGTGATCCAGTCTGGAGATAATGCACAAGAGTAATCCATTTTTAAACGAATTGGCCACCTTGTGAACGCTTCGGTGAATGCTCTATTTTCTTTAAATTTGGTTTCCGCTTGCTGCAAATGCACTTGAAACCGGAATGGAATCGTCTGAACTATTTGTTTGGTCATTAATTTCCGATAATTAGTCTAGAGCGAGCGCATAGCTTCCGTCAAGCGTTTACGTTTAAATCCATCTGAGCGTGAATACGTTCGTGCCAGAAAGTGAGGAGTGTAAAGGAAAAGAGCTCGGAATTGCATCTAAATCTGAAAATAATTAAATCATTATCTGTTTAACTATTGCCACATCACTGCGGTTGTTTTGAATGATTTCTTGAGCCATAATGTATATGTTTTTACTGTTTTTATTTAGCATTTGCTGTACGACTTTTCTATTGCCATACTTCTATCGGGTCAAGAGTTATGCAAAGGTTGCCGGAGAAGAAGTATCTACCCAAATGATGGTTAAGACTGCGTCAGTTTAATGAATAATAAATAACATTTTGCGAAAGTGGACCCCGTCCCCCATACTGTTTCCTCTGCTTGGCGATAGAATAGGGAACCCAATGCCATTTATGATTTCTTTTACCACCCATGTCCCTGTACTCGTTGCATACGGGGTCCGACCGAGTCGAGGATGAAGTTTCATAGCGCACCCAAAACCACTTGCCTTCTGCGGATGGCAATTTGCGGGGACAGGTCATTAGCACTTCAACTATGATGATGGAATCGCTCGAGACAGGGAAAACCGCGCTCCGAGCTAGTTCCGGTCAGTGCCACCGCTAAGGACACACCGTTTAAAGGGATGGCACTAGCAGGAGGTATATGTTTGTTTAAACATTAGCTTTCAGCTTTGAGCGGAGAAATGGTAGGAGCAGAAGTTAGGTAGAAATATAATGTGATAAAAATTGAAACGAACCTGGAAAAGAAATGGTCGATTCTATTTCTGAACCGAAAAGGTACACCAATAATGTGATGGAAAAGGGATCTGTCGGTCTCGAGTGCTAACCATCAAAATGATCTTTCGTAATTAAACAATCTTTTTCTTGAAAGTGGAAAGCATTGGACCATTCTGGCATCTCCGGTTCCCTGCATAATTGAATTTAATGGGAAATTGTTTATTTGGAAAATTGCTCTGAACTGTTTTATTTGCTCCCATTATACTCGTTTGCATTTAATTTACTAATTCATTTTCTTTTTAAAATAACTGTTAGTGTAATATTTCGAAAAAAAAAATCTTGAACTTGCATTGTGATTAAAGCAATCCCAGTTAATGTGTAGGAAAATCTGTTTTCATCACCGCGGATGTGTTTTATTCTTCTCTTTGTAGTTCGCCTTCCGCATGCCATGACACCCATTCACTAATTATGGGTGGAATTGTGTGGAAAGCACTCCGGATGAATAAAGATTAAAAAAATAGGCACACACAAAAAAAAGGCAAAGACATGAAAACGATCGTGCCTCCGGCAATCATACATAACTGCATACTAATGTTGTATGATGGTTGGGCAGGCCGGACAGAAAAAGAGGAAACAATAGACGCAAAAGCAACAAAAAAAAATAAGAACAACACTACATCGAACAGAGCAAAGTTACAACGAAACGAAAGAGAATTTTGCGCTCCAATAATTTGGCGTTTGGAATGAATGGATACATACTCTCGCGTATGTATATGAGCATGTATGCAGTGTTTGCTTCTTGTCCAGTACGTTGGGTTGTTGTACCTCTTTGTCTTTGCACGGATGGTGCTTTTAAGGAAGCAAGGACTTGGTTTCTAAAAATTACTGCAGTACAATATTTCCAGTTTTGAAAATATAAGAACTCGTTATCTTTCCAAACGAAAGTCTGCTGCATAGTTTTGCCGTTGGAAAATGCTGTCTTTCCTGCAACGTTGCGACTGTATGATTATTCACTGTATATCAAGATTAGACATGCTTACATGAGTGTTTCATTATATAAAATATTTGTATAATTATTTTTGTATGCGAATATAATAGAAATTTGTATTATAAAAATTAAGAAAATGAACATGCTAAAGGAACATCGGTGATAGCGAAAAAAGGCAGCTGGTTATAATAGAAAAAAATACATTAATATTCAAAAGGCTATCTAGATCTATTATTTGTTGACTGTATTCCTTATAATATCTGCCTAATTTTATCGTAAAGATTTGTTAATAATCAATTTTTTGTATACTTTTTTTTATTTCAGACAGTATTTAAGCCACATCGGTACAACGCTTCGTGAACGATCAAATGGTACAGCAGTGCAGCGGTGGTGAACCACCATCACGGTGGTGGCGGTTGTCCTAATGTCCTTTCGCAGGCATATCGCCACCGCCATTCGGTTCCTGTCTCAGAAGGAGCCGGATGTGAACCGCTTTCGTCGCAAACGTTACCAATACTGGTTAGCACTAATATCGCACCCAACCAGCGATACAACCAATAATAGTAGTGGTTTTCACTATCACCAAACGCTGTAAAACTAGAAACTGCAAAAGAACCACGGAAGTACCTAATCTTCTGTCCCTTAAGTATAGTTTCTGCTTTGCAGTGGTGTAAATTTGTTGCACCATAGCATTAAAATTATTGATCGGATTGTCGGATTGCGGCCGACAGCACTGTTCACAGAGCAACGACGAATGAAACAAACGTAGCACCCGAGGCTTAGATAGGGTTTAAGAAATCTATCGCTGAGATAATAAGCAAAGGAAGTAGATACAGACCAATTATTGGCGTTCACGTTTCGCTTGTGAGGGAAGCTGAATTCACTGTAAACGTGCAAAATTTAGGAGAGTAAAGTGTCAACGACGTATAGCACCCGACGATGGCTTCCGATCAGAAGGATGTCCTCGCTGGACTGAATCTATCCAAACTGTCCGGTAAGTTTTGCGCATTGCCGCACCTCCGGTTAAAGGTTGTCAATAATGAGGTTTTCTTATTATTATCCTTTTTAGTTCAATCACCCGCGGCTCGCCTAAAAGAGCTGGAAAACCTTATCCTTGATCAGGTTACCTGCAGCGGTACAAATAATAACTTCAGTAACAACGGTAGCAATGGTACCGCTACGAACAATAGCGTCAGCAGTCCGCTGTTTGGTACCATCCTCAGTGGTGCAGTTGCAGCTGCGGGTTTGTCGGCGGAAAAGTTCCTGTCGGTGGAAACGATGGTAGACTGTCTGCTGGTGCTGTACGATGAATGCTGCAATTCGTCGCTGCGCCGCGAAAAGACAGTGTCCGACTTTATCGAGCTGATGAAGTCGGTTGTGCAAAGTATCAAACAGTTACGGCTGTCTCGTGACGATTTCGAGGTGCTGAAGGTGATCGGTCGCGGAGCATTCGGTGAGGTGTGCGTTGTACGGATGCATCACACTAGTCAGATCTATGCGATGAAGATACTGAACAAATGGGAAATGTTAAAGGTGGGTGAATCTCTGTCTTTAGTGGCTAATAAGTGAGCACGTGCCCCGGCTAAGAGCGTTAAAGAGTAATGTTATTGTTTTTATTTTTCAGCGCGCCGAAACGGCATGCTTCCGCGAAGAGCGAGATGTGCTGGTCTTCGGTGATCGGCGGTGGATAACGAATTTACATTACGCTTTTCAGGACGACATTAACTTGGTAGGTGAAATAAATGTTGATGATATCATTGATTAACACTGATTAACTTTCCTTTTGTCTCTTACAGTATCTCATTATGGATTACTACTGTGGCGGGGATCTGTTAACGTTACTCAGCAAGTTTGAGGATCGTCTGCCTGAGGATATGGCGCGGTTCTATATAGCAGAAATGGTACTGGCTATACATAGCATCCACGAACTGAAGTACGTACATCGGGACATTAAGCCGGATAATATAGTGCTGGATGCGAGTGGGCATGTGCGGTTAGCCGATTTTGGCTCCTGTTTGCGACTCGGTCCGCAAGGGACGGTACAGTCGAACGTTGCGGTTGGTACACCCGACTACATTTCACCAGAGATCCTGCGTGCGATGGAAGATGGGCAGGGAAAGTATGGTCCCGAGTGTGATTGGTGGTCGTTGGGTGTCTGCATGTACGAGATGCTGTTCGGTGAAACGCCATTCTACGCGGAAAGTCTAGTCGAGACGTATGGCAAAATCATGAACCACAAAAACTCGTTCGATTTTCCCAACGACGATGAAGAGTATGGAGTGAGCGAACAAGCGAAGGATTTAATCCGGAGGTTGATCTGCGCGCCCGAATATCGGCTCGGCCAAAACGGTATCGACGACTTTAAAGCACACCCTTGGTTCGAGGGCATCAACTGGGACACGATACGAAACGGGCAGGCACCATACATCCCGGAGGTCTCTAGTCCAACAGACACGTCAAACTTTGATGTGGATGATACGGATATCAAACTGTCCGATGCCGTACCGCCTACGACAAACCCTGCCTTTTCCGGTCATCATCTGCCATTCGTGGGCTTTACCTTTACCAAGGACAGCTCCTTGTCGGACGTAGGCCGATTGTCGCGTGCCATCACGACGAACAACATCAGTCAATCGCTGCCACCCTTAAAGCTGGAAAAGCACGGTTCAGAGGAAAAGCAGCGGCTCAGTCCGGATAGTACGCGAAAGCTGCAGGATGAAATCAACATCCTGACCAAGCGAAACTGCGAGCTGGAAAGCCAGATCAAGAGTTTCGAACGTGTTAGCGCACTATCGGTGGGAACGGCAGCCTCCGCTGACTCAGTGGACGGTCAGGTAGATGCAAAGATTAAGGAAAATGAGAAACTAATACGATTATTGCGGCAAGAGAAAGATGATCTACAGAAAGAGCATCAGGATGCGATCGATCGGTTAAAACAGCAGGACAAGGAACTGAAAGATGCGCTGGAGCAACGCAAGCTTGCGATGGCCGAGTATACGGAAGTAACCGACAAGCTTTCAGATCTGCGCCAACAAAAGCAGAAATTGTCGCGGCAGGTACGTGATAAGGAGGAAGAGCTAGAGGTGACAATGCAGAAGGTGGATACACTTCGCAGTGAGTTACGCAAAACTGATAAATTGCGCCGTGAACAGGATGCTCGCGTTCAGGATCTGATATCGGAGTTGAATCGGGAGCGCCAGCAGCGCGAGCGTTCCGAAGAGTGTTACCGTCAGTTACAGATGGAAGCACGCAGCCGCAGTTCATCGGAACTTGGATCGTCCAATTCACTTGGTATCTCTTCCTCCGACTCCATCCGGCTAGAAATCGATCGGCTGGAGGTGGAGTACAGCGAGAAGATCAACCAACAACAGACGCGCTACAACATCGAAATATCGGCGCTAAGAGATCAGCTGAACGAGGCGGATAACCATCGGGAAATGCTTCAGCGGGAACTGCAACAAGCGCGCGAAAAGCTTGACTCGAGTCGGCTTGAGTCGCTCACAGACTCGGAGGAAACGATCCTCGAGTTGCGCAAGCGGCACGAGCGCGAGAAAAAGATTCTGCTCGACGATAATCGTAAACTGATTACGGACTTGGAGATGATCAGTGAATCAAACCGTCGTCTGACGGCTGAACGGCTGCAAATGGAAAGCGAATATGAGGACCTAAGGTAGGTTTAAAGGAAGAAAGACACCCTTTTACAACGTGTGCACATTTTCATGTACGTGTTTAATGTTACAGAAATAGACGCCAAGCATTCAGCCAATGGGAACGTCAGATAGCGGAGATCATTCAGTGGGTATCGGACGAGAAGGACGCACGTGGTTATCTGCAGGCGCTCGCGACGAAGATGACCGAAGAGCTCGAATATCTGAAGCATACCGGGCCTCTCAACCACAATGCAAGCGATAACAAAAATTGGCGCAATCGACGCTCGCAAAAACTCGACAAAATGGAACTGCTGAACCTGCAGAGCTCACTGCAGAACGAAATACAGGCAAAGGCAGTCATTTCAGAAGAGCTTACGCGGACTAGAACCGATCTCGTAGCGGCTCAAAAGTAATTTATCAATTGGTAGTGTAAATGTGATCGTATTTGTAGCCTAATTTTGCGTGTATTCCCATTTTCAGAGATTTGCGCGAGACACGCCAGATCTGTGAATCTATTGGTAGCGAGCTGAAGCGCAAAGAAAGCGTGATAAAGGATCTGCAGCAGCGGCTTGAATCTAACGAAGGATGTGAGTACATTGTGGTTAAATGGTTTTGTTATTTCTTTTTTTGTTAATAACCGAGGGAAACGCTATGGATTTTTGCAAGCTTACATTTGCCGGACTCCGATTAGTGGATTAGTTCCGGAATTTGATTTGTTTTAGCCATGACCGTACGGGTATTGTGGAACATATCATGGCTGTTGTCTTTTGTGCTTTTATTTTATCAAAAGCAGAGTGTTTTTGCTTACAAAGAATAAAACGCATCAAAAATATTGCTGAGATACATGTACGAAATTGACGCTGTAGTAGTATACTTAACGCTGTTCTAAATGTGCTTCATGGTGTTGGGAGCATTGGTAGCTGGTAGAAACTTACCCAAATAGTGTAACACATTTTCTGTAGGTATAGGCTCAGTTGAAGTCAATGCTTTTAAAACCGCTCCAAACAGTCTTTTCGTACATGGGTCCTGCATATTTTTTTTCACTCGCAATCACACATGAAAGGTTTAGTTCGCCATCAAATGGTGAGCTTTGAAGCGGGATCAGATACTAACCCACCATATAAAGTATTTAACAATTTTAACGTATTCTATTACATAGTCTCAGCAGTGCTTGCTTGTTTATACGTAGCTCATCAGATCAGATTGACCGAATCGGATCAACCAATTCAGTCACATTATCAAAAAGCGAATAGGTAAATTCTCGTTCACTTTATGCACATGATATGCTGCAATGCACGAGTATTTATGACCGTTGATCATTGCGCCTTCTCTTGTGGCACCCCGTTTTGGCAGCGGAAAAATCGGCCTGTAACATTCTGAAATATTTAGTAAATGAATTTAAATTGTAAATCGTAGAACTTTTTTACTTAATTCGTGGTCTTCAAAAATTCTGAAGAAGTACTCCATGTACAAATTATGCGCTTTGAAACTGCTTAGAAGTATATTACGTTGTGCAAATAATCTATACAGCATAACATAAAATCTCTTTCATCAGAAGTTAGGTACACAATCATTTATGGTTCAGAACACGT
>STHB01000010.1:22889645-22911222 GCA_018908115.1 Anopheles rivulorum
CGAATAACTTAAGGATTTATTATTTCCAAAACAATCTTAACGATATACCTATGCCACCAAAAGTTAATTCTTGTTATCATATACACCTGGTCCATCCTACCCCAATGTCCTCATTATCCAACCAATTCACAATCTCTGTGCTCTTGTGTATGTGTATCTATTCTGTTAATGTAGTAGCTTTCATATCTTTGGGGATCAGATCTCTAGATCTAAATCCTGGAGATTCATAAATATAAATATTCGTCGAAAGGTATGCTTTATGGGTGTAAACAAAGGTGCAGGATACAGATCTTTTAGGAAATGCAACGGGAAGAGATAAGACACGATTCCGATAAACAGGTTTAATACCAAGAAAAAGTTTATAAATAATCGGTTAGGCCTAAACTAAGCATGAGATAAGACACATGCGATTGGAGTTCTGCTTCCTGGTATTTCTACTGCTAGTAAGCAGTAAATTAGATCTACAAGTTACGAAAACGAATTTGCCGGCATCATTCGCTGTCTTATAGTTTTACTAGAAGCCTTCAAAAAGTGTGCTTGTGTGTATGATGTTTGTGTGCGTGTGTGTTACTATGCGTGCTTGTGGTGCGCATAAGACTCTTGTTTTCTTTTCCTTATGCTGATACAAACTAAATTTGTTTGATTGTTTCCTCGTCGATTCGTACGCTCATCGCTCAACAAACAACGTACAAACAACTATTACAAATTCTCGATTCTTCCGTACTTCATTAAAAAAAAAAAAAACATCAACCTATTTGACAATTTTCACCATCGGTCGTCTTCACTACACCATACGATGCCATCCCTGATTGCCACAGTGCCACTCCCGGTAATGCAATTGTTGGGTCATGGCGATGGATCGACCACAAGCAGCCGGAGAAGCACCAGTAGTATACGTGGTTTTGGGAATGGTCTCAATGAACCTCAAATCGCCTGTGGTCGACCGAGAAGTTCGAGAGAAGTGGAAATGCGAGACGTGCTGGAGACGGTTCGGAAGCAGCAATTAACTTCCGCAGTACCACCAACATCTCACAGTACCGTTTCCGACGAGGACGACCAGATGGTAGAATGCTTGCTAAAGGATCTTCAACGTGGCGAAGGACACAACAAACCAACGGAGGGCAGTAAAATGAAGAATGCTACACTCACTGGCGACACGGCAGAGCTGACAGAATTCGAGAGGGCTGTTTTGAACAAATACATCCGGGAACTGCAGGATACGGGAGGATCTTCTGACGTGGAACACAAAGAGCAGACGAATGATCAAGGTGATGTTAGTGTGCGTGATAATAGGCTAAGCATGGGAGGAGCGCAGATCGATGAAAATGGAAATCCACTGGTAGGAAGCGGCGTGATGACACCGGATGCAGAACATCATCATCAACAGTCGGCACACACAAGTGAATCCGAAAAGGCGAATACAATGAACGAAGCCTTGCCAATGGCGTCATCACATCCACAGGTTGTAACATTTGTTGATGCAACAACGTTCACTAGCACTGGCATTAGCACCGCTAGCACCAATACCTCCATCACCATCGGCAATAGTAGCATCAACGCCGCAAATAACAGCAACGATTATTGCATTGATTATCCGTCGAAGAGCGACGACCAAAGCGCCAAAGCTAGCTACCCCTTGGCGGGCGATGCCAACGCTAATGTTCATAACAGTGTTGCGCCATCCTCATGCTGCTGTACCACTACTACTACTATTACTACTACTACTACTACTACTAATGATGCTGTGGAACAGACGGTCGTACCGTCTACAACGAACGCATCTCACTCGTCGTCCTTTTCTTCGAGTGCGGCAGCAGTATCGATGGCGGCATCGACCGATGGCAACACGACGGTGGCAAGAGAGGCGATGGCAGCGATCCGCAATCGAGCAATGAGACGTAACTTTTCCGTGTGGGTCGGTGTGACATCCTGCGTCTGGGGACTGTTGCTCTACCTAATCAAAACGTATACGTAATACTTCTTTCTTTTTGTTATTTTCTGCATATTCACATCCTTGTTTTTCTTACCCGCCCCCAAAACCTTACTGCCAGAAACAACAGTAAAAAACCCTTAGTTTGACAGTCCCTGGTGAAGTTTGTTGATGTTGAAGTTTAATTCAATTAACTTGTTTGATTTTTTTCTCCAAATTTTGCTTTTGCTAATGTCTTACTTGAAGCATTTATTTCTCTTCCAATGCATTTCGGATCTGTTGTGACAAATAGTTGATTTGTTTTTTTTTTAATTGCTGATTCACATGTTTTTTTTTATTACTGTTTTGTTTTGTATCTATTTTTAATTTGATATACGTTTTCTGTGCTTTTTGTTTGGTTCCGTTATGTTTTACTAAAGCTTCCAACGGCTTTTTGATTCTTTTGTACATTGTTCATATGTGTTTGTGTTTGGTTTGTGATATTGGCTTTTCTCATTCGTGTTGGCTTTAGTCTATCGTTTTCAAAAATGTCCAAAGTTATGCTAAAACAAAAGTTTTATGTTTTTTCCTTCTATATTCCAACATCCTCGTGTTCTTTTATGTCCAACAGTGGCGCTACTTTGGAATGTTGCAGTTGGTCAGTGGATTGAGAAGCAAGTTATTTGAATGACTACGTTTTTATAAACAAGTTTAAGAGATTGTTTATGAACTAAAATAAACGTTTTAGCGGTAGCCTTTGTGCGTATCGTTAAATCTGTGTTGTGTCGCATAAACTAGGTAAGCACCGAGTCAGTGTATTTGTGCTATACCGTATCTTTTTTTAACAATAGTGGAAATGAACTAAACATAAATATACGTATAATAATTTATTTTACGAACGTAACAACTCGGAGTAAAATAATATTTGAATAAGCTTTAACATAAAAGTGAAACAAGCAATATTAAATAATGTTCATGCCTAAAACGAAGCTAAAAACCGCTCAAAACTGACCAACAGCAAAGGAAGCAAAGAAAACAAGCAAACATTAAAACTCAACATCAATTAATTTCGTTAATCCTTAATTTCATTCCATGTTAATAGTATCTCTTTTCGAAGCTCTTGCGTTTGTTCAATGCCCTGCCGTTTGTCCCGTAACACACGCACAAAACACGATTACTATCTCATTTGCTCGCGCCATTTGACCTTACATTCGCAACCCATTCGTAATGCGAACGGTATGCCACGACTTTCATTAGAAGCGGCAGCAACAATTACAGCAGCAGGTGATGCAAATGTCGCAAACAATTTGGCGAAATATCGAGTGCCCCTTGCTTGGTCGATTGGAATATGAAATGCTCGATGCTGGCTATCTCATCTTTCATGATCCTCACCCATATGCGCTCACCACATTGCATCCAGTTGGCTTGATCATCGATAGTGCATCAACATGCAAGATGGCAACACAAAATCATCCATTAAAGCTGTAATCCGGACGCGCACAATACTCAGTCATGCTATGAATCATCTCTTGCACTATCTCTCTTATTACCACTCAGCGGTAGTAGTTGCCATCAGCATCCGGTTGTATGCGCGCGCGCTGTTTAGCTGCAAACAAAAACGAAAGCTCTCCTCCCTTAGCGCTTTCAACGCTCAAAATCTCAACCCCTTACATGACAACTGAACCAAATGGTTCTCCTTCGCGCATACTATCCACCACTACGAACGCTCTCTACATCTGTTGTTCTTCTGTTGTGATGTTTCTTCCTTCTTGCAGATCGTTGTAACAATAATAAACTCGAACAGTGTTGTAGTTGCCATAACAGAAAAGTAACGACGACAATCACTACAACCACCACGACCACAACCATCCGAACCACCGATGACAGTGATGCCGAACAGCAGCGCTACCGGTGCTGTACGACGGCACAGGATGAACTCATCGATCCACACATCACCAACATCGATCATGCCATCCTCATCCCACTCTCGACATTGCCAGAAGTGAACGATTGCCCATCAACGCCCGTACTACCGTCCATGTTTCCATCGCCTTCGACGGAGCCATCCGTGACAGTGTCACCGTCGGAGAGACCGGATGATCTCGTAATGCTTCTAACGCCTCCCATAACACCCCAGTTGGTGTCACGAGAGGAAGAAGATACTGCGTACAGCACTGTTGCAGGAGACAGTGCCGTTCAAATCAACGATTCGTCGACTCTCGTAAAGACAGAACATGAAACAAACTCCAGTTCTCTCATTACGGGTATTCAGGAAGAGATTCAACCTACCGAAGAGGAAGAACAAAGCCAACACCTTGCATACGCCACACCAAAGATCGAATCAGATATCGTGTCGACTATGGATGATGGCACCGTCATCGTGGTCAGTACCACTGTGGAAACCGTAATGGAGACGTCCCGCTCTCCGATCGAACCGTTTGAAGAAACCGTTCGTCCGAATGGTGTTATACCTTTGCGTTCGCGATCACTCTCATCGCTGCATGCTTCCTCATCTGGCTCCCGTTCGTCATCCTGCTCTTCCCCAACGGTAGATGCAAATGCACTACCGGAACTCTCAAAATCGGCCACCGTCGCAATGATAACGTTTCAACGCAACCGTCGCAAAGGCAGCGGCCGGAAGCGTAAGAAGCGTCGGGATCGCCATCGAAAGTAGAATGAAGTGTTATCGCCTCTAGGTTCTAGTCAATGCGTGATGGATGTTCTTATACTCTGCTAGAACAACGGTTCTGCAATAGACAATATAACGAAACCGATTCTGGCTGAAACAGATAGAGTCGGATAGAATAGAACAGATGAGAATCTCAATGACTGTTGTGAGACAAATTCGATTCGTCAAAACCATGAACCGTTACCTAACATAGGGAATGGTCGTCCAGTTTGTCATCCATTGTTTACAGTACCCCTTAGAGGAGGTACTATTGTTTTTCATTACTAAGAATTAGTCACAATCATACACAATAATTGTAATCGGATTAATCCTTTGTCAACTGATAGTCACTAGAAAAGATACCAATTTATGCAATCACTTCTTCTGGTAAACTGATCATGGAAAGTTTGCGATCGTTTATTGGAAATCGTTACGATGCGTTAGATAAAAACCAGCAGCCCTGGACTTGCAATCGTGTACAAAGTGTATTCGAAATAGAGATTAAAAACAGGGCTCTGTTGTAGCGCTTTTCGGATCTATAATCGTAAATCCATCTGCTATCATTTCGGGATGCATCAAAAAGTTGTTTTAGTTTTCCTTGCAGAAATATCAGCTAAATTTACTCTGAAATGTAGCAGGTGCGCAAATAAGCTTTGATTTTTACCACACGAATTTATTTTGATGTGAAAAATGCTTGCAATGAATTATTTCAAGCTTTTCCAATCGTTGGTTGTATGCAGTTGTTAATACTATGAGACCATTGTGAATCATTGTCCGTGTCTTTTTCCTGGTCCTTCATTAAATAATTTAACCTTTGTAGTTGATTCGGTTCTCTACTTTGATGTAATTGCGGTTTCGTTTTATAACAACTCATAATACACATTTTCGACAAAGTCCCACCAAATCGGGAGGGCAGTAAAAACTGTTTGTTTGCTAGGGCAGTGGTTACAGCCAACCAATCCATTACATTTGATTCGTGCCTTTTATTGTATTTTCCAAGAGTACTTTATTGCGCACCTTTTACAATGCCTTATACAATTATATCTCCAATGCAAGGAAAATGAAAAATAACCTCACACATAAACATCCAAACTTGGAAATATTTCTTCGTTCTGTTGCGCTTTCTCGCATTCTGTTAAGTAGCATGTTAGTGCAATTAGAACTGTTATTGTGTAGTATATATAATCAAAAACACTATCGGTAGAAAAAGAACTAAACCTTCTGTTGATTTAATTATTGCACATAAGAACGTTTTTGTAGGCTGTATAGTTGGTTGTACGATGCAAAAAATAGGAATTATACTCTGAAAAGAAATTATTGAATTCAAGGAAATATAGAATGAAGACCAATGGAAATAACTGTACAAATTGGGTTTCGAGTGGGGTTTTTGATAATGTTTCAGGCCTTTTCTCTTGTTAGAGGATCATATTGTTCAAAGGTAGCACAGTTTTGTTTTAGATGTTTTTAATTTTTTTCAACCTAAAACTATCCTCCCAAAAATTCTGATTTTGAGGTAGAAGATAAAACGTTGTGTAGTATTTGGTTTGTTTTGTTTTATTTCGCCAATGTTCTTTCCCGTTAACCCTAATCAATAACGCACAAACACGCGTTATCATCGTAAGTGTGATGTAATTAACTGCTCATATATTACGGTAAAGCAGCTGCCCAAAAAAATAACACAGCTAGCAGACATACTGCAACAAATCAGACTCGCTCACCTCACACCTTACCAAACAGTGCCAGTATATGTTTGCCCTGAACAAACTAGCAATGGAATCTACCACAGCGTTATCCTTTGATTGTTCCTCGTGTCTTTTTATCATCTGAAAGCGAACATGAAATAATCGAAACATTGTTTAATTTCATCAAACACTACGTTCAGAATCATGTACTAATACAACAAATCATGTACGTTCTTTCTCTCTTTTTTCTTGTATTTTATATCTTCCTACAACATCCGCTCGAAAATTGTTGTTGCCAATTCCCAATTACCATTGAACCTGAAACTCATCTGCGCAATTTGATCATGTTTGCTTTTTGTTTTGTGTAATTACCTTTGCAAAAATTACAACAAAATTACAACACGATACACGATACAAAATCTACCAACATTCACGTTCGTTTTGTTTTTCCATGTACATTCCATGCGTTTGTGTTTTGTTTGCAAAACTTGCATTCCATCCAACGTGCAAAATGCTTTTTACGCCATGCGCATCTTCATTCCTCATGTAAATAACTCGTTGGTTTTGATGCGTGCGTGATGTTGGTGTGTAACAAATCGTTCGGAAAATCCGATACCAAAACCGGATCGGTTCGCAAACAGTCCTGGAAAGGCCTTCCTCGCAGATGTCCTATCTGGATCACTTTTTGAAAGAGTCTGGAGGCGTCGGAAGTGGTGGCGGCGGAGGCGGCGGAGGTGGTTCCAGCTCAACGACGCACACAAACTCAACGTTGGCCATCAACATGGTAAGTCGTCCAACTATACTATTTTATTTATAAGATATTTTGTGGTAGTTGGATTTAGTTTTTCAGCCTACGGGCAGTAGATCGTTGTTTGGTTAATTATAGTATATTTTCGTTCCTTTCATTTGACGGTGGCCTCGTAACTGCCGAAACGTTGTACACACGATAGACTTCTCAAAAGGCTGTTAAAGATTTAAAATGTCCTTCTAACCTGGCATTGTAATATATGAAAAAAGATGTTGTAAAGATATTTAAAAGCCGAAAGAGTATAGAGAAGTCTACCGGATGTACAAGCGTGATTTGGAAGTAAAACTTTTTTTTTAATGCACACCGTTTACCTCGCAAGCAGCCAACAGCCGGATCGAGCAGTAGCACAGTACCACCGCACCGCAAAAGCAGTAGCGGTAGCCAGCACGTAAACACATCCACCAGTTCCTCCTCGAACAATCTCACTTCCACGAATGCACCACACCTAAACCAAACCCATAATCAAAGCCTCTCATCACTACACCAACAACAATTACACCACCAACAGGTACAGCAGCAGAGTCAGGTGCAATCGCAGCAGATGCAATCCCAGCACACGTACAGCAACCAGCAGCAGTTGCTTCAACAGCAGCAGCAGGAGCAGGCACAGCAGCAACAGCAGCAGCAGCAACCAACGATGCATCATTCGAACTATTCGATGGAAAGCGAGGATGGTGATGTGGAAGATAACAATCGCGGTCATTCACTGTCCAGTTCGAAGAGCAATCTGAGCGATCACTCACTGGTAAGAAGATCACATGCGAACCCAATTTCTTTGTTTTGCATTTGACATTTTAATGTTGGATCGTTTTCTGCTGCAGAGCATGCACAGCGTGATGATGTCGCATCAGCAGGACATGCATCCCCATCGGCAGCAGAAAGCGAAAGTGCACCAGTTCCTCGTGCGAACTTTCTCCAGCCCGACCAAGTGCAATCACTGCACGTCGCTCATGGTGGGCCTAACACGGCAGGGTGTAGTGTGCGAGCTGTGTGGCTTTGCTTGCCACATGATCTGCTGTCCGAAGGTACCGACCCAATGTCCGGTACCATCCGATCAGACGAAACGTCCGCTCGGGATCGATCCGACGCGTGGTATCGGTACGGCTTACGAGGGTTACGTGAAGGTACCTAAGCTGGGCGGTGTCAAGCGTGGCTGGGTGCGCCAGTTCGTCGTTGTGTGCGATTTTAAGCTGTTCTTGTACGATATCTCTGCCGATCGTAGCGCATTACCGAGTGTGCACGTCACGCAGGTAAGCATTGAATGGGATGCATTGATGATCGGTTAGTCATGGGTTAATATCGTTTAACATGATTGCAGGTGTTGGATATGCGTGATCCTGAGTTTACGGTTTCTGGTGTGCGCGAAAGTGACGTCATTCACGCAACGAAGAAAGATGTACCGTGCATCTTTAGAGTGAGTTTAATTTCTGGTGCAATGTATTGATAAGTGTTGGTAAAAAAAAAACTGTGCTTTTTCTTTGTACAGATTACGACATCCCTATTGGACGGTGGCCCTTCACTGCAAACGCTAATGCTAGCGGATACGGAGTCGGAAAAGGCAAAATGGGTTGTGGCACTAAGCGAACTGCATCGCATACTGAAGCGTAACAATCTACCGAACACGGCCATGTTCCGCGTACGTGAGGTGCTCGACAGTACCGTGTCGGCAATTCGAAATGCACTCAGCGCACTCATTATCGATCCGGAACGGATACTACTTGGTACGGAAGATGGGCTGTTTTGTCTCGATTTGGATCGCAGTCAAATCGCACGCATCGGCGAAAGCAAAAAGGTGTACCAGCTCTGGTACATCGCCGAAGAGCAGCTGCTGGTGATCCTGTGCGGCAAGCAACGACATCTACGGTTGTTACCAATTCGCGCCCTCGAGACGGTTGATGTCGAATGGATTAAGGTGGCAGAATCAAAGAATTGCATCACGGCCTGCACCGGTGTTATCGAGCGCGGACCACAACCCGTGTTTTGCATCGTGCTAGCGCTTAAGCGCCAAAACACGTCACAGATTGTGGTGTACGTAGTGAACCGGGATCGGAGTCGGCATCACAAGATGTGTGAGTTTACGGTAGCATATCCTGTACAGAGCTTGCAGGTGTTATCCGACATGCGATTGGCTGTTGGTCACCAGAGTGGTTTCACTGCATACTGCCTGCAGGGTGCGGCCAAGGCAATGCGTATGTATTAACAAGCGTAAAGTAATGCTTTTACGCGCTTTTAGTAACTCTGATTTTCTCTCCGTAGCTTTAGTGCATCCGGAAAATCAATTGAATAATTTCCTCAATTTTTCGGGCGTTGATGCGTGGCGAGTGATTGAAATACAGTCGGGTCATGGAGGTAATGGTAAGAGATAAACAAACATATGGATTGGTTAAGAATTTTATAAAAAAGTTTTCCAAACCTCACCTCTAGTGCATGGCGAATATTTGCTGGTATTCCAAACACTCGCAATCTACGTGGATCTACAGGGACGTAAGTCCCGCGACCGCGAAATCATGTATCCGGCTGTCCCTAAGCATATCAGTGAGTGTTATTTCTAGCTGAGCAGCAGTTAACGATAGCGCTAATAATAACTTGATTTATTATGCATTCATTAGCATACTGTGACGGTCATCTACTAGTCTACTCGGAAACCCATCTGGACATCTTTAACACGCAAACCGCGGAATGGGTGCAGTCAATTGGTTTAAAACGTTCCCGTCCACTGATGAACAATGGCAGCCTTACGTTGACCAATCTCAATGACAGCGTACACGTCGTATACCTGGCAAACATGCATACGAGTATGTTTTATCTGCAGCTTCATGCAGTACATGCAAATGCAATAAAATTATTCTTCCATTGCAGGAGAATTGCTCAACCTTTCCCCATGTGATCGCGATGGTCGCCTGAAATCTAAACGATTTTCTTTGCGCGAACCTAATCGAACCATTCGCACGTAAGTGTTAAGCTTAGTTTCAGCGAGGCGCAATGGCGCATGTTTTTAAAAAATATTTTCATTTTTTTCCCTCCTAGGAGTACCGATCGCCGATCGAAGCTAATCTCTGCTCCAACTAACTTCAACCATATCTCGCACATGGGCCCAGGAGATGGCATTCAAAAGCAGCGGTTGCTCGATCTACCAACGACGATCGAGACGGCCGACCAGAGTACGCAACAGCAACGGGTAGTTATTGAAAGAATATATAGAGGATTTTTTTTCCATTGTCCTTTGTCTAATTATTATTTCGTCTTATTTGTTTGTTTTATTTGTAAAGATTTCAACGATGCGCCATGCGCCACCACCTCCTCGTGCACCTCCTCGTCCATCGATGATCCATCAGCTGAATGGTAAGTTTTTGTTTTACAATGTTGCTCTATTGGATACGCTAATGTAGCATTTCTTGTGACCGTCTCGATGTAGGATCGAACAATTCCCTGCCAGGTGCGAAGCGTACCGCCCCTGCCAGGCCTCGTGATCAGCCTCCGTCGTTACCACGTTCACCTAGTCCGTTGGGAAGCATGTCCTCACTACATGATGTTCTTAAGGTACCGTAATGCCGTAATTTTCCCAATATTTGTTCTCTCCAAGCGTATAACAATATATGTTCATTTTCAGGTTTCGGTTGCTGATATGCAATCGGAATCGAGGCAAAGTGTAGCGAGCAACAACTCAAGCTCGGTATCTACGCCACCTTCCCCGACGAACGATCGATTAAGTTCAAGCTACGATTCATAATGGTGAGTAAGGAACGAACGGAAGCTACTAGAGAGTGACTTGCGAGTAAGGACACGGTTGAAGTAAAGGCATATTCTATGATGTTGATTTCCGTTACAGTTTCCTGAAATATTTCACCAAATTGCTAACCATTCGCTCCACCCTGGAACACAGCGGACGGTCGTTTTGCTTAAAGGGACCGCCAGCTTCACGCCCTCCTGGACGCGGCGAAATGGACGGAGCGGATACTTAGCGACTATGAGTGTGTTTTTGATTATTTTGTATTGTTTTTGTTAAAGCTTCATATTAAATGCGGCCATATATCGTTACATCGAGTTTCCACGAAGGAGGCAACAAATTTCACACTTGCATTCATTTTTCTCACGAACGAGTAGGTAAAGTGCTGCTAAGAGTTCAATTTTAAGCTAACCATGATCGTAGGTTCGTAGCATGAGGTGCTAAATACTGATCGATGATCTCTCTTCCTCCTGTCTATCTCTCTATTACTCTCTATTACCTAACCTTAGTTTAAAGACGTGTTTTTTTTATATTATATTGTTATTCATTCCCATACTGAGGACACGCTACATCTCTATGCGATCCAACGCTCTCAATAGTAACGTGAAACAAAAATAAAATCAGGAAACTGTATCAATTATATCATGCAAATGACTTGCGGTCTGGTTGGTAGTCGATTAAAGGAACAAACTTACAAACTAATCAGTGGGTGTGATTTGAAACCACACGACATAAAAAGCAACCTCTTTTTTGCTGTGGAGTTCTTCTGCTGCGTTCCGTTGCGCTTTTCACGTGCGTGTGCGTGTGTGTATGTGTGTATTGCACGAGTCTTAGGAGACGGTAGTTGATAGGGAAAGAAGAAAGAGACCTATTGCTTAAAATCATCCTTCTGTCAGCATTATGATGATGTTTAGAATTGGTAAAAAATGTGAAAAGAACAAATCACCTAGTGTATACTATTGTCATTATATTTCTCTATTCTCTAGAAAAACAACGCCATGTATTCCTGCCAATCGATAGTATTTGATATTCATTCCTAGATACAATACTACATACTGTAAAAAGTATCACAGCCGCCGGTATAATGGTAGCTAGACGGTTTTCTACAACCGATCCGACAGAAATAGTAGTCGAAAGAATAGCAGGACAGCATACATGCATACCATACTATAACAGTTCTTGTTCATCGCGTTATTCCCCTATCGAAGATTCGCTAATGTTTCTCAAATGTTTAAAATCATCGAATTCCAAAACAACGATCGTTAGAAAAGGTTCAGCATCGGTTGTCCAAAGCATACCATAACCTCATCACACTAAACCTGTTCCAGCGCTGCTTACTTCACACACTATTACATTGTACATTGCGCATTAGTAAACGATCCCGTTCTGGTGGATCCTACCGTACACACATGCGCACGCACAGTAGCAAACATGATGAACACAAACGATGCGGCAGTATATTAACCCGCAAAAATTGCGCGAGAGTCTGCTATGGCTACATACACTCACAAACACACAGATGGTGCTTCCAAACGTAGCAGTTGCAGAATTAAACTGTAAGGTTAAAATCGCTCGTCGGTTCGCGCACACGCACGTAGGAAAGGATGCAGTTACTCCACGTTGGCCTGAAACAAGCAGCAATGTGTCAATATACAAGAGTGAATTTAGTAGTGGTGAGTCGGTGTAAAATTACAAAATGAAATCAAATTATACATACCTTCAGAACGTTTACATGCATAAAATTAGTAACAAAGGTGAACTTGTGAAGCGGGCACCCTCGTGATAGGAGCGTGTCCTTATTGTGACTAGAAACGGTAGAATGCAAGCGTTTAAGGCAAACACAGATAACGAATACTGAAACCGCGCTGAGGAAAAAGAAATGAAACCATGAGGACAATATTTAGTATTTTCAATGCAGATTAATACTGCATTTGTTGCATAATGTATAACACGGAATGTCATGGGCTGAGATAAGACAAGACAGTGACAAAGCCGCAATGGAGGGGTTGCAACGCGGGAATGGGCGCCTGATATGTGTAGGGGGGGTTCCGAGTGCAGAAGCAGTGTACTGAATGGCGATCGTAGTTATGTACGTTTAAAATATCGATCATCAATCATAAAGTTCACACGCATGCATAAATTAGCTAACGTTTACACTATACGGTTTACTACTCACTGATTGCAGCAGATGGCGCTGTGACGCATATGGTAGTAGCAAGGAACGAACAATTCAGCTCGTAGCAATGAAAGTTGGAGCGAATGCAATTAATGTCACATTTCAAAACGGTTTTACGCAACGTAAATGTATCGCTTGTTTTAATTCCCTTCTAACCACCAATACGAGCCTAAATTGAAGCTGATAGTTTATCGATTGGTTTTACTTAGAATCTGTTTTAAAAAGCGCCCCTAGCGGCGACACTTACAAATTGAATGCGCCATTCTTTTATTGTCCTTTTGTTAGTGAAAGTTCTTTCATTTTATTTATTCAAATTCGTATCAATTATTCCCTCGAATTGATGTTAATTTATGTGTAGTCGTTGAGATGTGCAGCGTGATACATACGTGACGTTATATTAATGCTAACGAAGGTAATGGTAAACACGAACACGAGTTCACTAAACCTGCATTCGAACGCTAACGAAGGTTTCTTTCAGTTTGGGGGGTGGGGTCAATTTTCGAGTGTGTAATTGTCCAAAAGAGCTGTAAATCAGCAATAAACTGAACGAAAACAGCTTACAGAATCGAATGGGTATTGTCTGCGCCTGACTGTACATTTGTATTTGTGCGAAGAAAAGGCATACAACATACGGTACATCCACAAGCGCTGAAAACCCTCTCCCAAAGGAAATGCGAATTGATTCGTACGGCAACGAATGTGAAATAACAAGAAAAATATAAAAGATGCATGACTCGAGTAGCATTACAAAGAAATATGGATGCGGATACAAACTAAAATAACAAAACGAGCCAAACAGATGTAAATTGTGTTGCTGTTTTTTTTTGTGTGTGTTTTAAATATGAGAAATTTATCCCCATTGTGTATCTCCATGTTCTTCCCCTCTCATCCCCATTGGTAAGTTATGTAAGTTATATCTGTTGTTGTAAAACAATTGCTTCGTTCGTTTCGTATGCAACTCTATAAAAGGGCGGAATTGTATCTAAGTTTGTCGGTTTTGCAAAACATTTCGATGTGAAATTTTATTCACCTGACGACGTAACGATAGGTTATTCCACCTGGTTTAAAAAAGTCGTTTATTTTTTTAAATGTTCAAATGAATTATTTGAAATATTTCGTTTGAAGTGCTAGAAAATTAAGTCCGAAAATATGCTCCTTCTCGAATCTGCTCGATTTAATGCATGCCTTTGCAAAGTGAAACGTCAAAAATGTGTGCATGAACCAACCTCTTCCTCAACATCAGTGACTTCAAAATAGTTCGAGTCGGCATTGCGAACGTGTGTTTTTCCTTAACTGCGGGCAGAGAGCGAAGAAAAGAAACATAGAAACATCAATTATTTAATACTGTGAAGTTTAACATAAAACTCTTAAAAGCAGTGCATATTCATGGTGGCATACAGTGCCGAACGAGTGAAACATTACCACTATAATCCAGAGTGAAAACGCATTTCATAACAACTGAAACACAGCTTGAAACCAGTGTATAGTGCAGTACAGGAAAAATAGCCTGTGCGGGAACGGTGATAATAGGTGTGGGTTGTTAGCATCGTCTTTAATATGACGAAATTCATGGTTGCCAGGCGTTGCCTGGTGGTGGCTACAGACACGCTCGGACCGGCCGCTAATGCTTTCACGCCCCGGTTAGGTGCAGCATTCTCCGGGATGAAACATTACTCCTTTCGCTTAAGGTCACAGTCATCCCGGTTGACTGCCCGCAGTTACTCCACACAGGCCGACAATCGTAAGCCGGCCACGAAGGACTTTGACGATGGTGATCGTCCCCCGCTGGACCCGGAAGCGGTACATGCGGATCTACTGCGCCGACTGACGAAGCTGTACGAACAGGAAGTAGCGAGGGAATTGATCGTGCCGCCATTTAAACGAGCCTTGTTGTACGGCGAGAAGGCGGCCATTCGTGACCAGATAGGCGATTTCAGCTTCATCCAGCTGTACGAAGCCGTAAAACGACTTGCGGCACAGATATCCAAATGTTGCGGTAAGCTGCCGATGTTTCAGCATGATGCAATTCTTTTTCAGTCCGTGCAGGTTGGGCGAGATGCAGTTTCGAAGAGGGGTATGGTGAAACAATGTGCGTGAGAACACCTCACGCTGGGGTTCTCTTTTTTTGGAAACATGACACACGTCCAAGGCCTCACGCTCATGGATGCTCGGCAACGACCCCCCTGAAGGATGGCGCCAATAGGAGAAGCGACGAAGGAAAACAACTTAAAAGTGTTTTGCAAAACAAAATATTTGCGCATTTGGTTTATTTTAGAACCTAAAACCCCCAAACGATGAACTTAGGAAAACAGCAGATCTTGTGTGTGGCATCGAAGCGATAATTTTCCTCAAAGCGATAGGCGTACTTCTTTTTGACTGATCATTCATTCGTTATTTAGTGCGTTTTATGCGACGTTCTCACAGTTTGCGAACCCCCATCACCTTGAACCTTGGGCCGGTGGGACCGGTCAGCGAGAAACGGTTGTTTACCACCAACTTTATGCTTGATCTCACTGAAGGTCGTTCAAATGACTTCGTATTGGTTTTTGGCAGTAAACTATTGTTGATCTCGAAAAGCGATCAAATTGTTTAGAAGTTTTTGATGTTACAATGCTAATGATAAGCAAAGTATCGTTTTTTCTTTAAAGTATTTAATTACAATTTCGTAATCCCGGTTCCAACCTTTTCAGGATACATTCCAGAGCAGGAAACATAAGACTTTGGTGAATGGACGCTGCAGATTTAATACTCGCCAGAGACTATCATATTACAGTGTCAACCTTTCCTCGTGTTTAAATAAGCTGCTATTCGTTACATTTGATACGAAAACCGCACGCAACATTTGCATATCCCAATGAGAAAGAGAAAACACATTCATTCGAAGATATATTAATAAGAGTAGAATGTAAACATGCGAGCAAGTGAAGGAGAGCGGCTGCAATTGCTTCTTTACCGTCGCATCATCATGCTGTTTTGATTTTGCGAGATAAGATTTACGTGATAGACGTACGGGTGTACCCGTGACTGCTGTCGCACGACCAACGCCGGCGTCACAGATCTGGTACGGGTACGTTAAACGTTGACGGCCACGATCACCATCGATGAGGGGGTGTCCGACGTTTGCTATTTTTAATGTTACCTCTCGAGCAATGCGCCACAGCGTAGAATGTTTAACTGCGGCCCATTGACGATGGCGTTTTTTTTTTATACCGGGCAGGCAAAGTGCAAAAAAAGCCGGCAGACAGCGGCCCCAGCGGGGTTCAGGTTAACTGCTTTCCTATCGTTTGCAACCGGTGTCAGCCGCCAACGAAGTAATGCGATAACCCGGCTACGGATTGTGTCGCTTCTTCGGGCTTCTTCATCTTCCTTTTGTTGTACAGTGTGCTGATTTGTTTAGATGTTATTTTGCATCTCTTTTGCTGTGTAAGTGCGTACGATGAATGTTTTGTTTTGTTTGGCAGCAGTCGAACGGAGACAATGCAGGGTTTTGTTGGGCAGAACTTAATTGTTAAAGTCACAAATATAATTAAATCGAAGGGCATGATCATGTTTTATCTGGAGTAATTTTGAATGTTGTTTGACAGTCTGTCTTTTTGGTATAAGATACCGAAGTACCATCTGGACAAATCTGTATAATGTAGAAATAAGAAACTTTTAGTCATCGTAACAAGGAATTTAAAAAGAGAATGTTTGTCAAAAATGAGAATTTGCATTAATGTGAGATTAAATAATAGAAGCACGTCCCCTGTCCCGCACAAAATCCGGACTCGTAGCTCTGTATCCCGGAGAAGCAATCGCGAAATAACCGAGACACTTTTCCTGCACCATTTCACGCTTCGGTGCTAAGTGAATGGTAAATAAAATCCGATTCGCTGATAGCAGCGTTCTGAAGGTGTAAAAAGTTGCAATATATATATTTTGTTTGCTGGAATGTATTCAGCTTCTCAAATGGTAATACAAATTTTACTTTGCTAATCTGATAAGTGAAACATGTTGTAATTAGAATTGATTGAATTTGTTTCATTAAACGCTTCATTTTCATTCTGTACTTTTTTTTAACAGGTAGCGCTTCCCAATCTCGTGTGGCATTTCTTTGTCCAAACAATATTACGTATGTGATCAGCCAGTGGGCTTGCTGGTTTTCGGGACAAGTTGGTAAGAACGCATCCTACATTAAGACTTATTTATTTTTATTTATTTATTCGTCCATTAATTGGTTGTATTATTTTCCATTATTTTTTTTTTTTGTAGCTGTGCCCTTAAACGCGAAATATCCGGCCGATTTGCTCGAGTACTACATCAAAGATTCGGATGCATCCCTTCTGCTGACGACGGCGGAATTTCTTCCACTGGCTGAACCGCTGGCTGCCAAGCTGCAAAAACCATTGCTGGTGGTGAATCACGATTTGATCAATGCAAATGGTACCCCAAACGGTGACACACCGTCCTTGGCGGATGTTTCCTACCTAGATCCGCGGAGAGAAAATTTGCTGCAACTGAATGATACGCTCGTGGTGGAAAGTGCTCTGAATGGTGAATTTTACCGCGATGCCAATGCTTTAATTCTGTACACTTCCGGCACGACGGGCAAACCGAAGGGTGTCGTACTGAGTTACGCTAATCTGGACGCTCAAGTGCGTGCCCTGTCACACGCATGGCAAGTAAGTGCGGCCGACTCGGTACTGCATACACTCCCGCTAAACCACGTGCATGGTACGATCAATGCGCTGAATTTACCGCTGGCTGTGGGTGCAAAGTGTGTTATGCTACCGAAGTTTGACAGCAGCAGCGTATGGAGCTATCTGCTAAACGTGAACATGACCACCAAGGAGCGCGTAAATGTGTTCATGGGAGTACCGACGATGTACGGGTTGCTGATCCGCGAGTATGACAGTGTGTTCGGGAAGAATGCTCGCATGTGTGACTATGTCAAGACACATTGCAAGAACAAGATTCGGCTCATGATTTCCGGCTCGGCTCCACTGCCGGGCAACATTTTTGATCGCTGGAATGAAATAACTGGCCACCGGCTGCTGGAACGGTACGGTATGACCGAAATTGGTATGGCCATCTCGAACCCTTACGTGCAGGACGGGGAATGGCGCAGCAGAAGGCAAGGTTGCGTTGGAATGCCATTGCCCGGTGTTAGCGTGCGTGTCGTAGAATCCGAAAGTGGTCGTCAGCTGACGCTTGAAGGTCGCGAAAACGAAGGAATTTGGCAGACAACAGACGGGACAGCAGCGCCCAAGTCTACCGTACCAGAGGAATCCATTGCAGGCCAGCTGTACGTAAAGGGACGCTCGGTATTTAAAGCCTACTGGCAAAAGCCACAAGAAACAGCTTCCGAGTTCGATGCAGAGGGTTGGTTCCGGACGGGTGATACGGCACGATACGAAAACGGTACGATACGCATTCTCGGACGCACCTCGGTAGATATAATCAAATCAGGGGGTTTCAAACTATCCGCGCTGGAAATTGAAACGGCACTGCACGAACATCCAGATACGAGTGACGTGGCCGTTCTAGGTTTGCCGGATGAAACCTGGGGCCAGCGGGTAGTGGCCGTGATCAGCCTGCGCGACCAGGCAGCCGCCTCACCCGAAGCTTTCAGCATTCCGAAACTGCTGTTGTGGTTGGAACAGAAGCTTCCAAAGCAAGCCATTCCGAAGGAGGTCCGAATCGTTGTGGAAGTACCTCGCAATGCAATGGGCAAGATCAACAAACGGGAACTGATCGAAAGGTTGTACGGAAACAACACCGCAGCGACACCGGATAGCACAGAACAACAAAATGTCATCGAAAAGCCTTAGGCAATATCTATCATTAATGCGACTTAAGGCCAATGCGCACAGAAACGTATTTATACCACACACACACATCATCCGGAGAAGCTGAATAGGAGCAAGGAAACGTGGTTAATATCGCACTAGTCACACATGGTATCTGCCGCTTCCGCCTTCCCGACGCGACTTTGTCGTCTTCTCGTTGTCTCAGCATGCCGGAATGAATAATTGTTTTGTGATTCTTTGTTTTTTTCTTCTCGTAAATATGCCTAGCCTCTCGATAACTTCCGGTAGAGACGTGATGGGAGGCTAAAGAATTTTGGAGTGGACATCTAATCGCGCGGGGGAATCATATTCAACGGGTGGGAAACTAATGAACGAAACGTATTGGAAATAAGCTTTTGACAACAAGATTCCAAATTTGTTGACGAATTATAATGCACCTTGTTGCTTACAGTTTGTTTCAATTGTTCAACATCCGAATCAAGATGGTGTGAAGAAGAATGTGCTTCAGTATCTTGAAAATGGAAAACATTAATCGCAAATTTGTGTGATATGTTTTATATTTTACAGTTTTGTTCCCAGTTCCGACTTCAAAAACAGCTGTATATGTTTATGATGCAATTGAAATTAGAAGGGAAAAATAATGGAACAACAGCTTACGCAAAACATTACATCAGTTGTGATTTTTTGTAATTAAATTGAATTTTATCCATTTCAGAGAAATAACAATAACGCTCATTGATTGAAATTTCAAAAATTTAGAACAAAAATACAATCTCGCTGGCAACCACATCAAATGTCACATTTGACATAAGCTTACCCTTCATGTTTACATACGAGTGCATTCAGAAATGTTTTAGTGCTGAAAAATAGATTTATTAAGAATAATCAATTAGAACGTGTTTATCGAAGGCTTGAACAACTTAATTCCTCGCCCATAAATTGTTAATCACCTTTGGTGTTTCAAAATTGCCAGTGTTTCGATTTCGCTGTCTCTCTCTCAAGAGATCTCGTGACAAACGAACTAATGGTGCGCACCTGCTGTACGCACCAGCCTGACTGAACCTGAGACCACGGATAATCGAGAGATGACTGCAATCGCAAAATTCAGCAGAGTTGCTTTGCGAGGGTGTGTATTACTTTTGATACGGCGAATTAACATCCCCTGTTCGTGGTCGCTAGCCCGCAGATTAGCCTCACCAGCACGCACGACGGGTTCGAGTGCGAAGGTGCGTTTTGGGCCTGGTGTTTTTTGCGTAGTACAAGCAATCGCACTACTTTTCCTACCCACCCACGGTTATCGAAAAAAGAGGAAATGGTTATCGTATCGTAAAACGCTCTTAGCTCTTACCGTGAGAGGTACGTGCGTGCGTCCGTTCGTGCAAGATTTCACGAGATTATAGGTGTGCGTGTGTCGTGTGCGTGATTTGTGGGTATGGGCGAATGTGATACAACTGGGTGGTAGAAAAAACAGAAGCACCTCACGTCGTAAGGCTGATTGGGCAAGATGGGGTAGTACCGTGAAAATCCGTGCGAAGAAAAGTGATTAGCGAAAAAAAAACACACACACAACCTTTTGGAGCAAAATAACATCAGCATGAAAAAGATTGTGGCAAGACAGACAGAGAAAGAGAGAGAAAGGTAGAGAGTTCGCACACGCAGGAGAGCAAGAATGAATGGAAGTGAGAGAGCGAGCGAGCACGGCGCACAGTTTGTTGTGCACGTAAAAGCTGCTGGCAAAGAGCACGAACACAAAGGTATACGCATTCGGTGTGTGTGCGCGCGCGAATGAGCAAGGAGCGAGAGTAGTAGCAGCGGGCACAAAAATAGTAGTAGTAGTGGTGTGGTAGTACCAGCAGGGTAGCAATAGTGTTGGTAGTCATCGCACACACAGTGTGCGATAGTACTAATTTCGAGCAAAGGCAAAGCAAAATCAACATAAAAGCGAAATAAGCACAGTGCACAGAGCCAGGCCAGGAGGGTGGAAACCGAAACTACCACTGGAGAATTTCAGTCGGGTTCGTACCGAAGGGTAGAGCTTTTTTTTCTTTGCTGTCGCATGTGCGGCTGGTTGTTCCTGCTGGTGTGGAAGGTTATTTGCTGCCACCCTCCCAATACACGACCGTGAACGATTCTGTGTGGTAAAGCTTTGAGAGTGGCCGTGAATATTAGGTGATTTGTTCGGTTAGCAACTAGAGGGAACGTACGAAAAAAAAAAACGGGGAAAAACATCCCTACAGGAGTGTCCGGCTAAAATCAATTTTGATAGCTCCGTTTTCTGTTTGGTGCGCTCTCAGTCTCTCCCTCTCTCTTGCTCTCTCTCTCTCTCTCTCTCTCTCTGTCTCTTTATCTTCGAAGCTCTCCTGTCGTGGGGTCCTTCGATCGAACGGGTAAAGGTCGTCATGGATTTTAGAGGGTGCGATAGGAAATACATGCCTACTGTGTTTCTCCTTTTCAAACAACCCTGAAACGATGGACTGTCTGTTACATATTCCTTCATCCCACCCGATAATGTAACGGCTCCGAAGAGTGAAATGGGGCGAATACTTCCGTTCTTGGAGACAGGAGTAGTATGCGCTTCTGGAACTAGCATATCCACGGGTGTATAATATGTGTGTATGTGTAGATGGTCTCAACTGTGCGCGCTCATGTGCGTGTGTGTGGGAGTGTGAGAAAACGGTTGTCCAAAAAAGCATACAGTGGTGCGATGCAGTCGATGGAAGCTGTGCACGGTGAAAAGACACCTGCAGGAACACTGCTGTCGGTAGGTGACAGCCACACGGCAAGGGAGCTATCGCAGGAAGCAGGAACAAGCAGAAGG